>VXAA01000743.1:174409-194565 GCA_013399115.1 Anseranas semipalmata
AGCAAACTACTCCTTTTTTTTTTTTTCTTTCTTTTTTTTTTTTTTTTCCTGAGGATGACTGACCTCTGGAGTGTGTAAGTTACAAACCAAAAATTGAGTGCCACAAAATAAAACTACCTCCTGGAATGACATTAGTTCATATGTTCTGTATGCTGCCATGCTCTTCTTATTTCCCCAGCAGATTCACTGCAGAGTTAGTGTGATATTAATGTCTATTGTGAGGATCATAATTGCTTCCAGATGGAATACAGTGATTAATAAGTGTTTAAGGGTACAATTTACTCTTTAAGTGGTTAGGTACAGTGATATTTTAATAGGTCCCCATTAGGCCTCAGAAATTATAGTTACACTGTTTTCTAATAGAATATTGGCAATAAGGGATTCCGTTAAAACAATCAGCATAGCTCAGTTTCATATGATTATAAAATAATATTTTTAAAGCTGCTTCATATACCATTATTATGGTATGACTGTTTAAGGGATTATACTTAAACTAACATTTTTTCTGCTGCATGAAAACTTCAGCAAATATATAATAAGTTTCTGTCAGTGTGTAACTGGTCCAAGCTTCCATGCTTTAGCAGCCTTCCCCTGTGTATAGAGTAGTCAGGAGCCAGATGCTCAGCTGGTATAAACTAATGTAACTTCCTTTTTGTCCATTTAGCTACTGTGGTTTCTACCAGCTGAGAGTTTGGCCCTGAATGTACAGAATAGACAAACTGCAATTTTTATTTGTTTAAAGTAGCCCCCCTACTGTAGGTAACACCAAAACTTAGGACTGTAATATTGTTTGTGCTATTTAATACTTCCTATTTTGAGGATTACTAAATAATGTATATAATTTTATTTCTTAAAAAATCCAAAAACAAAAAGACTTCTAGGCATAACTTCACAAAATGTAAAGATATGTTCTCTGCTAAGAACTTCACTGTGTACTGATATTTTTTGGTTATTATTATTTTGTGTAGTTTGTAAAGTTTGCTGAAATCTCGACCTAATAATATGTTCTTTGCAATTGTTGTTACTGTAGATATGTGTGTTTTATTAAGAAAATCCTGTTTTTAAAAAGTGTAGGTATGTGTATAAGTTCCTAGCATGATGAAACTGTCATTACAGTGAATATGCATTATATAGTGTGTAAGAAAGAATAAAATGTAGTTTAACATAGTGTTATTTAATTGAATATCTAAAATACTATTTGCCTGACAAAATAAAGTGTGTTGCAACAACTTTTTTTTTTTTTAATTTTCTCCTTTACAGATCTGTGTTAAAAATAAGGAATTTTATTTCTTTATCTGAAGAACAATCTCATAGGCTTTCTTAAACAAGTCCAAGAAAATACTTGCAGCATCAAGTATTACAGCTAATCGGTTCTGAGCCCTGCTGTAGGCCGAACACTCAGCCACAGAGATTTCCAGGCATAGATGAGGAGTCAAAGTTAAATTCTTTCAGAAAAGATCCTTCGTAAAGACCCTGCATATGAGCAAGTCAACGTTTTTTCATCGTAAAAAAAAAATAAAATAAATTGGTATTCAATTAGAAGTATAAAGTATATCAGAAATGTCTGACTCTAAAAAAGGGGAGTGAAATGTAAATGCTTTCTGCTTTTATTTCACTAGGAAACAAAACAAAGCAAACAATAACAACAAAACCCATTTTATGAAATCCTGCAGATGAAAATTTGTGTTGTTCAGCTTTTTCTTTCAGTTGGGACTTGAGGCATTTGCCAAGCAGCTCTGCACAGGAGGCAGGCTGGTGGGGCTGCACCACAGGGAGCTGCAGCTCTCTCCCATTTCCTGGCTTGTCCTTGGAGTGAAATAACCTGCCTGACAGCTACAGCACACTCCTTTTTTCCTGCATCTATCACCCAGGCAGTGTCATAATTGCTCTTCTTATCTTCAGTTTTTCCAGATGGGTTTTAAAAAAGAAAATATAGGACCTTCTTTTTGTGGATAATAATTAAAAATTTAATGTCACAAATACTGACCTTCACAACAAGGTTCTGGATCGTTAAACCTGGATTTTGATTTCCCAAATAGATAGACTCCTGCAAGGCTTTATGAGGTGTTAGAGGGATAAAATTACCTCACTCCAGGATTTCCGTACTGACTGGCTCCTAGATGTGCTGACACTGGATACGTTACCTGCACGCAGGCCAGTTTGGGTATGAAACTGAGGTTTTGAGCACTCCCAGGTGCTGTAGGAAATGGTTGGATTAGGCTCCAAAAGTCAGGGACTTAAAAGCTAGGCATTTACAGAGTTTAACACTCTGATATACCTTTCACAGATCTAATCCTCTGTCTTTAAACCTTATCCAGTCTTTTGATTATCTCACCCCCTTCCCTTTTTCCCACCTTCTGTCTAATAGCAGTTCAACCACTTATTGCTTTGATTCCTTAGCTCCAGGCAGTGGTAAAACAAGACACACTCAGGACAACACGTGAAATTCTCAAAGACCTGAGCTTTCTTCTTTGTCTTTCAAATTTGTAGGATTTTTTTTTTCATCTGGGAACTACATGCCTTTTCTGTATCTTCTAATGACAAACCCTGTTCAGTGAAAGCAGGATGCGAAACCCCCACACTTACACAGTCTATTGCAAGGCCTGTTGCCCATGCAGGATCCCTAGAGGAGCAGAGCAGTGCTATGCACATCCTCCTCCACGTATCTACAAAAGCCCAGAGGGAACCAGTGAAAAATGTTGCCTGCATAGGAGGCACCACTAACAACAGGGTGGCTCCCAATGCTGCAGAGTGATTGTTGTCTATGGAATTAATTGTTGTTTCTAGAATTAAGTCAGCAGCTGTAATTCTGTGGGACAGGCCATAAAAGCAGGTTGGGGCACTGTGACTTTTGTCTAAAGCAATGGACAAGGTCTTGGGAGACCAATATCTCTTTACTCTTTGAGCTGCAGCTGGCTTGCTAAACCCATTATCTGGCACCCCAAGGTGGTCTGGGGAAAAGTGACTTCATGTGATATGAACCCAAACAAAATTACACACAGGTTCCACAGAGAACCAGCTGTTTCCATATAGACACATGCATGCACACAATAAATACAATTAGAGGAGATTTTTTTTTCACACAGTATTTGCTGAAACATTTAACTTCCTTTAACATTACTGTACATCCTTTTTCTATTTCAGTTTGAACAGAATCAGACCTCAGGGTCCCAAGACATCAATAGCTTGTGAATAGAACAGTTGCCATCTCCGAGAGCATTTTAAAAGACAAGCAATTGGTCCACAAAAGCCCTTTCTTCTAATCATTCTTTTTCTAACTTACCTTCTTCTGCACTGTTTCAACAAGAATTTCCTTTCTGCATCAGGAAACTTTAACACAGTGTAAGAAATAAAAATGTGCTGGCATTCAACATGTCTGATCTAAACTAAAGACTGAGATCTGAAGATGTCTGGGCATTCTGAACACTCCAAGATGCAAATTCAACACAGCTGGCTCAGCAGTCAACAAATAATTACTTTACAGTGATAGACTGTCTTGTATCCCAGGACTCATTATTGGATTCTATATACTGCTTTACAGAGCAAACAGCATTCACGTATTCTTAGCACTGTATCACCTTCATTACTGCTGATTTGAATGCCAGCCTTATAAATGAACCCGAATGTTTGCTGAGCTCTACATTCAAGACTGTTTAAGCCAAGGGATTTCAAACTATCCAACATTTTAAAAAGGCCTGCAATTTTTTCAAAGGATTTTAGAAAAAGCAAATTAAAAAATGATCAGTGTTGTTATCTGTGGGAAATGAGAAAGTCAATAAGAAAGACTGTTTTCTAGCTGAGCAACTTGTACAGCAACATATAGCATGGGGAAAGAGTAAGCAGAAATACATATACTTAACCTTAGGTTCACAACTTTTTCGGATAGTTGTTGTTCCTTGGCTCTTTACAGTAGTTCTGTTTCCAGTATCTGCTCTCTCTGTCTCTGTTTCAAAGGTCCCTAAGAGACATAGGGTTTATACTTGCTTTCAAGTCCATGTCTTAGGACATAATGTCCAGGACATCCTGTCAGGCCTTTTCTCTCATTAGACCTCAGTAAAAATAACATTACATTTAGTGTTATCTATGATATCTGCCTAAAGAGTTTCAGCAGTTGGTATTAAATAATAAGTAAATAAAAATTACATTTTTAAGACTTTGCTTAGAATGACAGGCAGAGGAACAGGACCCCAGAAACAGAGCAATTCAACATACCATAGGTTTTGTGTGAACACTGTGAACATGAATTGCTATTGCATGTTGTTATATGGTGGAAAAATGATTCATTCAGCCCTGAAGGTCCAATTCTCCCCTAAGTCAAAGCTCACCAAAATTAATGTCCTTTCACTGCTCACAATGAGGATTTGGTTGGGCCCTTTCAAGAGCTTTTATGCCCCCTCAGTTTTTGTTGAAAATTTAACCCTTTCCTCTTCTAAAAGCTCTTATTTCTCTAAGGTTCTCCTCCTTTTCCATATGGTCTCTTTATTCCTTTTCCTTTCCTCAGCCAAACTCAGAAGAGCTACTTTAATTTAGCTGTTTTAATTACAAACCCTGTTCACTCCAATACTCTGAAATATATTGCCTATTATAATCTTCAACAGATGCCGCACTTTGTTGGCTTCATCAAGCTTCTCTGCTTCATAGTGTCAGCTAAAAAACAAAACACAGAGAAGTATTTCCAATATGTATGTAGCCTTTTGAGCTTAAGAACAAACATCAGAACTAGATCACTTAGTAGAATGTATATGTTCACACTCGAAAGACTTTTGGGTAATATTTTGTTCTGGTTTGTATTGTTTTGTTGTTGTTGTTGTTGTTGTTGTTGTTGTTGTTTTGTTTTGTTTTTTTCCAGTACAGTATTTGTATTTCAGACTATATTCCCTGTTTTATGTCTGACAATACAAGTATCCAGGCTCAAAGATTCTGTTTTTATGAGGTAACAGAGGATGGAGAAGCAAAATATCAATAGATATTTTAGTAGATATCGCACAGACTTGATCTATGTGACAGATTGCCAGTCATAAATAGATTCAGTCAAATTTCTGTTGAGAAATTATTTTGTAACTCAGAAAGGTTTATAATCAAAAGAATTAGTCCAATCTATGCAAATGAGTGCGAAGAATGTTCTTAAAACTGCTTTTTGTTTTGTTTTCCAGAAAGATCAGAGACCTTTGCCATAGAAGATGAAGATCACCTTTGTTACAACAGCAACAAAACCAGGTGCCTCCTTCACATATTTGGGACAAAGGGAGTTCACAACTTTTCTTCTCTTTCTAAGATTTCTGAGGATTAGAAAGATTTATGATATTTACCTATGTATGGATCTATCCTGCGTATGGATCTCTCTTGTGCTGTGTCTTCCATCTAGCAATGTATGGAATGGGCTATCAGGAAGTGGTTAAAGCAGAGAATAACATGCCTGATGGATTATCCAGGGCTCCAGAAGGAGAGGGTCATGTTTACTGCCATTTGGTGACCACCTGGCCCTCTGGAGCACCCTAGTTGTCTCCCGGCATGGGGCCTGCTGTGGTGTGGTACAAACTGGCCAAGGATCCCTAAATGGAGTTAGAGACAGTACATTTTCTAGTGTTGCTGGAGACCAGTTAGAGATTAACAAAGAAAGAATTGCCTTGCCAGTTTATTCGTTCCTGTCAAGAAGGCAAGCTGTTATTTTGAAAGGAGCTAACGACACGATGGCGAAAACCATATAAGCCGAACAGAAACTTCCCCTGTTATCCTCCAGCCAACTGTAAAGTCAGCCAACAGAAATCTTGGAAATGGTACAAGATTTCCTGAATTGAGAGCACACAGGTTTGGATGCCAAGAATAAATCTCACTCTGAGGGAAACCTCTGAAGTAACTGCTGTTGACGGAGCTGTTACTGGCTGGTGAAGGCAGAGCTGAGTGTGGCAGACAGTGTCACGCCATACCAGATGCTGTATCCCCCTAGCCCCTTTTACACCAGATTTTGCCTTACTTGTCAGTACGGGAAGAAGGGAGATGACACAGTCCCCTTCTTTTGCCTCAGACTGGCAACTCTGGGCCTCTCCTTTGGTTCACTCCAGCTACTTTGTGCCATTCCAGAGAGCTGAAACAGTCGTAAACACCATTTAACTGGTTGATTAAGTCAGTTCGCAGCTGCTTTTCATCACCAGAACTGTGCAAAGCAACCATTGCTTCTAGGCTATTTTTTAAGTCCCTCTACCAGAACAAAGCACTAAGCTGCACGATTTTGGGACTCATCAACATCCTAAAGAAAGACCTAGCATGGGGAGAAGTGGTACAATAACCAGGAGAGTTCTGACTTGCAAGCAATGTTTGGTAGTGACCTCTTTCACCTGTAAGATGGAAGAAGAGTTTCTGTAATTGTTTTCTGCATGCTGCACAACTGTACTTCACAAACAAGAAAGTCCTTCTGATACATCATACCTTGCACTTGAAATTTAACTACTGGAAAGGAACAAGTAATATGAAATTCATGAAAGATCCAGAATTCAAATCAAGACAGTTCAGTGTAAAATACCCCACATCTTGTGCAATGTCATAAACTCCTTGCCTAACACATACATCATCTAGCAATTCCCATCCCCACATCCTAGAAAAGATCCAGCAAGTATTTCCTTGAAGACAGATTAAACTGCAGCCCAGTCCGATGCACTCCCTTTCTCAGTTTCTTAGGCCAGGTTCCTAGTGAAAACTCCTACTGATGTTAGTTACTCATCTTCGATGAGTGAGGTCTGAATAAGGCCTGTGGGATTTGGCTTTCTGAGAAGTGCTTGGCCTCCTTTTCCTATGTCCAGGGTCTTTTGCACTTGAAATCTTTCTCACCACCTGATTGTGGGTGCTCTATATCCTCTCTATAAATTCATTCCAATTCACTGACAAGAGCACTTAGTTTCTGTGTTATTTATTTTAGGTTACTATGGCCATAGTAACCATATACAAAGTCAGGATATCGCAAACATAAAGTAATGAGACAATATTCAGAAAATATATTAAAAAAAATAAGAGAAAAAAATAACCCAGTAGTATCAAGATTTTTTAAAAAATCATAATTAATTAATTTCCTTCCAGATTCCATCATTTTTCAGTAAAAGAGAAATTAAAATATACCCCACTGTTGATTTTATTTGACAAATCTTAGTCATAACTGTGACCATGTTACTGTTCTCAGTCATCTCCATACACTGAAAGACTCAGATCCCCAAATAACTGTACTATTTCTTTGACACTGAACAATGTAAGATGGTTAAACATTTTCTTAAATCAAGGTTCTCTCTTATAGAAGAACCCAATTTTTTCAGGAATGGATACAGCTCTGAACCAAACTAGATGTACATGACTGCAATCCTGGTTGTCCTGTAGCTGTGTTGTTTAGTCTACCCAATACACCAACAACGTTAATTGCCTGTTTGATGATATGTGACAGTAGAGGCCTATTCACTGACTTGAAGTTGCCTTTGAAGTTGGCTAGATGGTGCTAGAATACACTTCTGTATTACATTAACAAGCATATGGCTCATATTCTCCTTATGGTTGATCAGAGAGTACTTAAAGCTTGGTTTTAACATAAAAATTTTGAAATGAGTCAGTTCTACAGTCCAGCCCTGGACCAGAAACTGTTAACAGTGTCCCATTAACTAAATGTTAAGAAAGTTTTAAGGACAGAAATTAAAACAAATGTACATTTTAAAAATCTCCTCCATTGCCATAGGGTACAGCTGCTTGACAATATCCCATTGTTTTGTTTCTCTGAAAGTTATTTTATCTTTCTTGATATAAGAATTTGTATCAGTTGTGTAGTTTAATTTTCCTTGCTGCTAAAATCTTGACCTTTGGTCTCCCTAGCTCTCTTTACAGGATGGTTCTGTGCTTTTTTTGTTTGTTTGCAACTCACTTGGGTCCACTGACTTGAAGAAACATGTGATGAAATTAGTATGGGAGAGCTGCAGAGACAGTTGAGTGTATCCTGAATTTATATTTTCATTTGGCTGGTCAGAAAATTGGTTGCAATTCAAACTGGATGTGTCATCCCAGATCTCACACTCTATTCTGCAAACAGCTACACACACACAGCAACAGCTGAAATGAAAATGCAAGTCTCAGGGGATATTTAACCTCCAATTATTTTCAACTTCTCTTATCATCACTGACCCCAAATTGCATATTGGCCTTTTCACAAAGATAAAAAGAGTGTACCAACACAGTCCTTACAGTCCTCATCATCTGCTTGTAAGCAAACAGTTGCTGGTATTTTATAGCTAGCCTGGGGAAGATGAGCGGGACCTTTGCTGATACTTGCTAGCTGACTGCAGTGAATCCTGCAGGAGCAACATGCCTTCCTCCACACAATGACTTTCAGCACCACAAGAAAGCTGATTGCAGCTCAACCATAGCCATGAATGTGGTTGTATGTTTGCAAGTTGCCAGGAAGATCCCTCTCCACTGCAATTTGAAAATTAAAGAAATAAATATATACCTTTTGCAGCCCATGAGCTGCAGAAAACACAAAAAAGAAGAAAACTGATACAACAAAAACACTTTTCTGTTAAGGTAAATATTGATGCAGCTGTTTATTGTCCTGTCTATTGAGAGAAACAATACCTCCACAAGGTCAAAGGGCTTTCAAATAAACGTTAATACACTTTCTGGATGAGTAAGTTTAAAATGCTTGCAGAAGAAACTGTCAGAACTCATTGATTCATTCATATAGGATTTGCTTCTGTCAGTCCACCCTCTTGAGCAAAAGAGGTGTTGATTAAATCTCAGGCCATATCTTTGGGCTGCTGCATGTTATAGGAACTAGATGGAGGCTCTGGGTTGGATTTTTAGTGGTATGTGTACAAAAGGGAGGTATAAATGCTCAGAGAAAGCAGGGTTCTGGTTTCTCTGCTAGTTGACAGTCACGAGCACTGTGTTATTGAGGCTTGAGAGATTTCCTCTTCCCTTTCTTCTCTTTTCCATGCAAAGAGAAGTTCCTTCTCTGGATGTGTTTAGCTGGGGTTGCACATAATCTGAGAATAATTACAGGCTTATGCTTTGCAATTGGAATAATATCTGCTGTGGAAATCCTCAAAACTTCTGAGGGCTTAGATGACTGGTGTGCTTGGATGTAGACAGATGAATCTTAGCTGATTGTGGCCATGAGGTGTCAGTTTGGTCAGGAGGGCATTCAGTTTCAGGCATCTACAGCCAGATGCAACACACCGAAGAGACAATTCTCCTGAAGTTAGCTCCCATGAAACACACAGAAGCTTGAAATATTAATTCCAAAATAAAAACCCAAACTTTCTCTCTAGTGCTAGGAAGCCTTAAACTCAGCAAATATTTTGAGGGACAGCATTCATGTGAGCTATGTCTTTCAATTCCTTGGCCAAAGGGTTAGAATCAAACCTTTATCATCTGTGGTGCATCTCATCACAAAACGAGCCTTAAACATCTTAGAGGAGTCATGACTCACAAGTGTCTCTTTCTGTCCATTATCTATAAAGAGGGTGTAATATGTTAGTATGATACCTAAGGTAAGGACATGTAGCACTAGACAACATAAACTTCAGCATAGCTGCCTCCCGGGATGACTGAAGAGGCAGGCTCTGGAAGGAAGGAAGAGCAGGGACATGGACGCCATGGATCAGCTGAAAGACTTGATACGTGCCAGCTCATACAGCGGCATGCATTGGGACACAACAAGTGCACTAGGTTAATTTTCCTCTTCCCTCAGTTCTGGGTGAAAGTCAATGGACTTTGACTGAAGAGTATCAACTACCTCCATACTTGCACTAAAATAGCATTTACAGGCACAAGGCACAAACAGTAGTCCTTTGCTCTTGGCACTGTTCAGATGCATGTGACAGCCTCCATCTAGGTCAGCAAGGCACATAAGAGGCAGAAGGAGTTATAGGGCAGGATGGTTGCAAGGCTGCAATCAGAACCAAGTCGCTAGACTCTGGCGAATATACCTGGATCGTTCACCTTTACATGCTGCCGAGGAGCTGTTCCCAGGAACTGTCTCCTCCACCTTTTCCAGCTGCCAGACCTCTACAGACAGAAGAGATGTAAAACCATAATGTCTTTTCTTACAGAGTAACTCAGGCTGCCCAGCACATCTCTATAACCGCAGTGACCTACCTGATCAAACTTGATTTTAAATTATCTAATTTAATTGTAGGAAATGGCCTTTGGCCTTATGCCTATGCTTTTAAAAGGATTGCTTCATCTCTAGTCATTATATTTATGCATGAGCCACCCACGTCAATATGGAAATTGTTGCAGCCCAAGGGGATTCCATTAATTAACTAGGGAGGACGGCATATAATGTCATTTACTGTAACTGGATCTACAGAGCCAATCAATAAGTGACCATATGTGCATGGGCCAAGAGCATTTCAATACCCTCAACATCACTGTGAAAAAAAAAGAAAAACAATGCAAGAGGGAGCTCTTCTATCTGTGACACAATCTTGTGGTCTCAGGCATATTTTCACTGCTTAAAAGAATCGCACGAGCCCTGCTGTCACTTCAAGCCACACAAAGCAGGCAGATTTATCATCTGCTTGGAAAAGCATGGCAACCAAAGAGCTTTGCAGTTCCAAGCTGAGGGCTTGACAAGCATTATAAGAATAAAACCTGTTTTATATCAAAGCTTTCATAATCAGGCCATGTTTTGCATTTGTAGTCCAAGTTTGCTACTCTTAAAGGTCAATTTTGTTCTGAGTCTGAAAGAAATTCATGGTATTAAGTGCTAATGCAGCTGTAAATACAACTTCCCAGCTTTTTCATTTTTTTTTTTCCTCCTGTTCTATTGGCTAAAACCCTAAACAGCTGGTGTTTGCTAGATTGTATTCTTAGGGTGAAGAGTTTGTCCTACACACACAGAATGTGTTCATTCCTCAGGAATCAAATGACCACACCAGAGCTAAACAATATGTGAAACATACAATTTGTTTTCTCTCCAGATGCTGAAAGCTGGTACATTTATTACCTTTTGACTGCAAACCACTGATTTTCAGTAGAAAAATGCATACAAGAAAGAGCAAAAACCTTTATTGAGAGGTGTTATTTGGAACTTCACTTAATGCCTACTGCCTTAAAAGCTATTGGTTCCCAACATTCAATCTCCAAGTAGAAATGAGAAAAGAACAAATTTTTTTTATTTGTGAGAAACCTTTCTTTAAGGCAAAAAGGTCTTGAACCGATATTATACGTGTTAATGGAATGATCTCCATTGAATTTGTGGTAGCTGGAGTGGGCAACCCATTTGAAGGCAGACCGTTTAATCATTTGTATGAACTCACACATGATCTGCTATCCAAGCTTGTGCTATTTAAACGGCATTCAATATATTCTAACTTTGGTTATACTCACAAGTTGTTGTTTTGGGTTTGATGGGTATGGGTAGGCCTCATGATCAAACATCCTGGGGTTGCATTTTCAATGCTCTTTACAACCAGAGTAACTTGAGCCTTGGGCCCAAGATCCAGGGGTAGCTGACTTTCTTATTTAACACCCACTGAAATTAATAGGATTCATACATGTAAGCAGTACTTCAGTGGTCAGATCTTTGAATATTTGGATTTTGAAAGCCCTGTAAGTGAAGGTTTAAGCTCTGCAAGACAGGATTGCTGCCTGAAGAAAGTGCAGGTCTGAGGCCTGCCCCAACCACCAGGAGCTGATTTCACTGGGACCATGGCCTGGAAGATGAGTCAACAGGCTTTATACTTTGATATCACAGGTATTAAAATGCCTTCTCTTTCCTGCCAAGAAATTTGTGACTCTTTTCAAATAATTTTCCTAATTATGTAAAGCTCATAAAACAAAGACACCTGAAAACTCTTGTGCCCTTCACAAAGGGCACATCAGGCTGCCATTACATCCAGGTCACCCAGTCTCACACATTTCAGCTCTCCCTGCCAACGTGCCATGCCAGTGATCCAGCACAGCTGTTGGCACACACTAAGTAAATCACTAACAACCTGCATGGAAAAGCACTGTACATGCAGTTTTTGTGCTGAAGTGTGGAGTTCTTCAACCAAAGGTACTGCTGGGTAGTTAGAGACATTATCAATCTTGTATACAGGACTGAGTCACACAGGAGGAAAAGGTGGAGTGTGTCCAATGCAAGCTTGTAGAGCTTTTCCCCCCTTGAACTCATTTTCATTTTGTTGGGTTACACCGGGAAAGTTGATCAAGAGCATAGGCCTGTGCCCAGCTGAAGTTCCATGAGATGTGTTATTTCCCCAAATGTGTTTCTTTGCATCACTACCAGTTATCCAACCTTACTGTCCCAGGTAGCTGGAGATTTCAGGTACAGTCATGCACAGAGACGGAAAACAGACATTACCAAAGCAGTGGGTGGTTATCAAGGCAGAATAAATGGGTGGGGAGGGTGTGAGGCAGCATACAATGTCATGAGTGTGTTTGCAGATGATATAATGAAGCACATCAGCCTTATCAGGTGGTGCAGTCTTATTTTTTGTTCTTATTTATGTGGTTGTAAGGTAATCATGCCATGTGTGCAGCAACTGTCTTCTTCAAAATACAGCTTTTTACAGGCTTGTGTCCTATGTGTTTTGTTTGCTAGTTGTCAATGCCTGTCTGGTGAAAATGTCAGCAGCCACTGCTGAGGTCTGGAGGAAGCAGAGCAATGGGGCCAGAAGTAGCAAAAGGCAATGTTTTATATATGAGCAGCTGCATGTGCTCCCTGGTGAGTCAGCAGCTGGACATGAATTCATGTGATGGCAGCTGCCCATGAAATCTACTTTGGCAAAGCCAGTACTGGAGGAGGTTTAATGCAAGTTGCATATTTGTCACTTTAACACACCTCCACTACCTCCTCAGACCTGCAAACGCTCTCCCTGCCCTTCAGGCAGTCAGTATGAAGGCTTGATCTTCAGAAGGAAAGCCAAGCTACTACATGCCAAGCTTCAATTAGGCAAGACTTGCTGTAAAGCGTATATGCAGAACTAATTTGAATAATGGATACAAGTTTTTAAATCAATATTTAAAATGCAGCAACACAAAAGCCTTCACTACCATACCAACTCCCCGCAGGATCATTTCCATGCCAAGTTTAGTTTGTATGAGTAAAGCTTTTCAAAACTCTCTGTTCTTCAGGAGAAGGCAGGTATGCCAAAAAGTAATTTCAGCCAGTAGTCAAAGGTAGAGATTTCTTATTTAAAACATGTGAAAAGACAAATTTGATAATTATATATATGAAAAAGTCACAAGAAAAGTTTCATACCAAAGGACTGTAACGTTGAAACTAGATGATCTTTAAGGTCCTTTTCAACCCAGGCCATTCTATGATTCTATGATTCTATGATTTAGGGTGAAATCCTAATCCTAAAATTGTTACCAGAAACTTCCATAACATGATGGATTTTGATGTGATGATCAGACACACACAGACAATATCCTCCTCTGGTCAACAGAAACCGTATCCTCAGGACATCCACAAATGTATGTTGCAAATAAAAACAGAGAAGAAAACTTGAACAAGCCCAGCATTTGGCACTTTGTCTATTTTGCAACACAGATAACTTCTGATGTAACATCTCGGTCCTTATTTCTTTGAGGAGTAACTTAGTGTCTAGTTCTGAGCCTCTGTGTGTATAATTCAAGCTGATTTTGAAAAATAAATTGATTATCCACCATTGTAGAGGGTCTCTTGAGTATTACAAGAAGGGCTGTCACCTGAATATTAGGACACTTGGGCACAACAACCCCAAGCAGCACTACAGGCTGGGAGATGAGTGGCTGGAAAGCTGCTTGGCAGAGAAGAACCTGGGAGTATTGGTTGGTAGCTGGCTGAATATCAGCCAGCAGTGTAGTGGCCAAGAAGGCCAACAGCCTCCTGGCTTGTATCAGAAACAGTGTGGCCAGCAGACCTAGGGAAGTGATTGTCCCCCTGTACTCGGCTCTGGTGAGGCCGCACCTTGAGTCCTGTGTCTGGTTTTGGGCCCCTCACTACAGGAAGGACATCGAGGTGCTGGAGTATGTCCAAAGAAGGGCAACGAGGCTGGTGAGGGGTCTGGAGAACAAGTCCTACGAGGAGCGGCTGAGGGAGCTGGGGTTGTTTAGCCTGGAGAAGAGGAGGCTCAGGGGCGACCTGATCGCTCTCTACAGGTACCTGAAAGGAGGCTGTAGCAAGGTGGGGATTGGTCTTTTCTCCCATGCCCCAGGTGATGGGAGAGGGGAAATGGGCTTAAGCTGCACCAGGGGAGGTTTAGGTTGGATATTAGGAAAAACTTCTTTACTGAAAGGGTTGTTAGGCATTGGAACAGGCTGCCCAGGGAAGTGGTTGAGTCACCATCCCTGGAGGTATTCAGAAGACATTTAGATGTAGAGCTTAGTGATATGTATTAATGGTGGACTTGGTAGTGTTAGGTTATAGGTTGGACTGGATGATCTTGGAGGTCTCTTCCAACCTAAATGATTCTGTGATTCTGTGGCGTCATCTCACTGGGATGAGACATCATAGCCCACGCTCATCAGGCACAAACACCAACATTTCTCTCTGTGCCTAAGTTTTAGGTCAGTAACTATATATAAAGACATACATGCATTTATACATACTACACCTCCCACACATCCACAGATAATCAGTCCTGGGAATAGAGGTAGCAAAACCCAACAAATCCTTATTTTTGCTATTTGTGAGATCTTCAATTTTAAAGTGACTGAATTTCAGGGAGGTCTCAAAAATTCTCATCTATTCTGTAAATTATGTCAATACTAAAATGTTATATGAAATTATCAAAAAATAATTTGATAGAGAGGTTTCCCTCAGAGGAAAACTATTTTTTGATGCATCATTTCAATAGTTGTCTCAAATCCCTTTATATTTTTAATATTTTTAGCTTTAAAAATATTATCATGTCAGGAAAAACATACATTTTTTAGTAAGCTCGGTTTTCTAAATAAATGACAGACTGCTATCCTGTCTTCATAACTCCAGAAAGTATTCATATATTATGGTTAGAGACAATAAATAGACTCATAGACAGCCACATGGATAAATACTTTATTTCCATAAATTATGGCCACAGGTGAATAATGACATAACCACCATAATTTCAGCTAGGCCTAACCTACCTGTAGCCTAACTTTTAAAACAGCTTGCTGAGGTGATGGTTCTCTGCAGGGCCAGCACTATTAGATTGAAAATGGGAATCAGGAATTTCCTGCTCACTTGTAAAACCCTACAGAACACCCTGGAGACATGTTTTTGAAGGTAGGCTACAAACAAGACAAGTTTACTTTATTATTATTATTATTATTATTATTATTATTATTATTATTACTGTTATTATTTCCTGCTATTCAAGGCTGCTATCATGGGTACCCTATTAACTGGGTAATGTTAGTATTGGTGTAAATGTGTTATCTAAACCTGTATTTGTTTATCTAGCCACATTCATTGTAATATATGTGTTTTTCCCAGATACAAAAAATAGAAACATAACATCTTTTCTCTAAAACCAAAGCATATCCCACAATAAAGGTAGAATATTGGTTAAGGGCTAAAGCCTTGAATTACAACAGAAAATCTTGGACAGATGCTGTTACCATATTTAAGCAAATATTTTAAATACACAGTTACACAGATACATTTCTAGACATTTCATCAATATAAGTAAAACTGATTTCAAATGCTCAAGCAGGTTATGTTCACATGTCCTCACAGGCACAGGAAGCAGAGAGAATCAGAGAAGAGTTTTCAGGGTAGAGAGTGGGGATATTAAAAAGGGTGAGTCTTGAAAAGTGGGGGTTGTTTCTTTGGTGGTACGGTAAGGGTGAGTGAGGTTCCTGAGCATCGGGGTGTTGCGTACTTTGTCATATCTTTCATCAGAAGTGGCCGGCCTGGCTCTTTGAACAGGTACCAAGTCTGTGCTCCGCCTGCAGCAGCTGGCAAGCAGTAAGTGGAGCATCTTTTATGTTGTTCACAGACCTGGGAGAATGTGATCCAAGTTCAAATATTTCATTATTTCTTCAGAAGCTGAAATGCAACTTTGTAAAACAAACATTCTCTATAATTCCTAGTTCTCCTGGAAGCCATATGCTAACATATATGAACAAATTAGGTAATTGTTGCAACACTACCAAGCTGTGTGAAGTGGTGATGCAATGCTTATTTTATGCTGCGGATTAGTGCAAATAAAGGGGCCCCAGTTAAAGTCTCGCCATGTCCAAGTGTATCCACCCTAACCCCAGAGCAGGGTGAGCAGACCTGGACACGTGTTTTGGAGAATTCGGACTGCCAGCCTAGACATTGCATTGCCATCTAGTGTCCATCGCACAAACTGCATGCCGAGGCCTGGAAGTTGAGATGCACAGCGCTAAACCTCTATAAAACTAAGGAGGGTGTTCAAAAATACTCATTTCTGATTATTTTTTTTAATGATATGTGATAGCAGCAGGAAATTCTTAATAGAAATCTCCAGTCTCATCCCTCCTTTTCTACATGAACAAGAATAAATGCTGTGAGAGAACAGCAAATTTGAAGCTCTTGCCCTTTCAATTTTCCTTTCCTGGCAGTAGAAGAACCCAGGGAAGAGTCTTGTGTACATCTGGTAGATACAGAAGGAACAGGCTACAGGTAAGCAATGCACAATATTTCTGCTTTCACTCAGTATCTATTTGCAGACAGAATACAAATATATATCTCATTTTTCATTCAAAATTATTCAAAATTGTTGATACTACTTTGTGGCTTGCACATTATTCCTACACTGGGATCAGTGACTCACTGAGTTGTAGAGCACTAATTTCTGCTGCTTGCAGAAGGTGTATGTTTTGTTCCCAAGTTTTATTCTATGGTCCCTCTGCTGAATGAAACAGGAGACGTGATACAGGACGCTGAAAAGGTCAAAGTACTGAGTGTCTTCTTTGCCTCAGTCTTTACCAGCATGACCGGTCTTCAGGAACCCCAAAAGACCGGGGGGAAAGGCTGGACCAAGGAAGATGTGCCCTTGGTGGAAAGGATAGGGTCAGGTAATACTTAAGCAAACTGGCCATACATAAGTCCATGAGTACTGATGGGATGCACCCATGAGTGTTGAGGGAGATGACAAATGTGACTGTGAGGACACTCTCTATAATCTTTGGTCAATCATGGCAAGTAGGAGAAGTGCCCGAAGACTGGAGGAAAGCAAATGTCACTCCTATCTTCAAAAAAGGCAAGACAGAGAACCCAGGGTACTATAGGCCGGTCAGCCTTACCTCGATCCCTGGGAAGGTGATGGAACCTGGAATCCTGGAAACCTTTTCCAGGCACATGTAGGAGAAGAAAATCATCAGGAGTACTCAGTGTGCATTCACTCAAGGGATGTTGTGTTTAACCAACCTGATAAATTTCTATAATGAAATGACCAGCCTGATGGATGAGGAGATAGCAGTGAATATTGTCTTCCTGAACTTCGGTAAGGCTTTTGACACTGTCTCCTATAAGATCCTTATACACAAGTTGTTGATATATGGGCTGGATGAGCAGACGGTAAGGTGGATAGAAAACCGGCTGAACAGCTGGGCCTAGAGGTTAGTGGTCAGTGGTGCAAAGTATAGTTGGAGGCCAGTAATTAACAGTGTGCCTCAGGGCTCAATACTGGGTCCAGTCCTGTTTAACATCTTCTTTAACGATCTGGACAATGGGGTAGAGTGCACCCTCAGTAAATTCACAGGTGACATAAAACTGGGGGAAGTGGCTGATTCACCAGAGGGCCGTGCTGCCATCCAGAGGGACCTCGACAGGCTGGAGAGGGCTGACAAGAATCTCATGAAGTTCGACAAGGAGAAGTGCAAAGTCCTGCACCTGGGAAGGAACAACTCCAGGCACCAGAACATGCTGTGGGCCATCCAACTGGAAAGCAGCTTGGCAGAAAAGGACCTCGGGGTCCTGGTGGATGCTAAGTTGAACATGCATAAGCAATGTGGCCATGCTGCTAAGAAGGCTAACATATTCTTGGCTGCACTGGGCAAAGTATCACCAGCAGGTCAAGACAGGTGATCCTTCCCCTCTACTCAGCATTGGTGAGGCCTCACCGGGAGTACTGTGTCCAGTCCTGGTCCCCCCCATCCATGAGGAAAGAGCAGTATGATGGGGACTCTATGGGAGACCCAGGCCTTCCCAAGCTAGCTGCTAAGTTAAAAAAAAAAAAAAAAAAAAAAAAAAAAAAAAAAAAAAAAAAAGAGATTTCATTTTCTGATTTATATTGCAGGATTTTCTATTAAAAACAGATTTTNCTTAGACATATTGCCTTCATACAGTGGGGCAACAGAGACTGTTCACAGTGTTCCTGGTTTGTTTGCATGTGCATACAGCACACAGCCATACTTGCTAGGGTATCAGCAGTGAACAGAGGGCTGGTGGGAAGCAAACTACCTTGTGGGATGATGCTCCCAGTGCACCAACCTGTGCAGTGCCCAGAGCCTGCTGGGTACAGCCTTGCAGACCCACTTGTGGAGCACTGCTCTTTCCCTTTGTAGCCATGTCTGCACACCCCCACTTGTGCCTGTGGCTGGTCTTTTTGCCCTGCTCTTACAGAATACCCTTTATCTTCATTGCCTTGCACAGGGGAACTCAGAAATTGCTCTTAAGTCTGAAAGTGCTCTTAAGTCTGTTGGGTCTTGTCAGAAGTCATTGCCATTGCCACATAAGTTCCTTCCTTCCTCCCTCTACATTTCATTCCTCACTTCATGATTTTTACTTTAAAGCCATATATTTTTACTTTAAAGCCATATATTATGAACTAACAGAGCCTAGTAGAGTATAGAGATAGACAATAGAATTGTTCAGACAATTAACATTTCCCAGCAATGCACACACATAAGTATCAGCAGCCAATTAGCACTGTAAAATCTATTCCTGACTGAAGCAAGCATCAGTCAGCTCTATTAGAACAATGAGTGAGAGAAAACAATGGTGAGATCACGATGTAACTGCAGGTACTTTGAAAAGATATTTACAGGGGATGTTGCACTGGAAAGGATGTCCCAAAGATGATGCTCATCTGGAGGGACATCTGTCACTTCTCATCTAGGCTAGATACTTGGAAGACCTACACACACACACACACACACACACATACTTTCCTTTTTCCCCTTCCTTCTCTGTGTATTTGTTTGATTTTCCATTTGTCAGAATGCAAGAAGTTCTGTTACAGTTGCTGTACACCACGACTTAGGGACCTCACAAATAAATCTTTTTGTCTGTAAATCAGTTTCATTATCTTTTGTGCAACAGTGAGAACTTCTGGTTTCTTTCAGATGAAACCAAATAGACAAGTTTAACCACTTGTCAAAGAATTAAACATTCATAACACTATTTAACAAGTCTCAGCTTGGTGATGATTAATCAGAGATAGTTGCTTAAACTGTCTCCTGTGTGTTCTGCATCACAGAGGCCGAAATGCAAATTCAAATGTATGAGTTTAAGGTAGTACAACCATGACTGGTTTAAACTCATTTATTTGACTTGTTCTGAGTCTTAGTCAAATGTAAAAATTTTAATAAGATTCAATCTTCAGCTATTAGTGAATAAATGTATATTAGATATTACTGAATAACAGATATTACTTGCTATTTGGGAGGCTTCAGCGTGGTGTGATCTGCCCACCACCACCACAGCCAGGATCACTGACCACTCTTACATTCATGAAGCTGTGAAGCACAGATTGCAGGACTGGCACTCTTAGGAGCTGACTCTGAGCTAAACATACTCTTGAATTTTTTCCAAGTGGGTATGAGGCATTGCCATGCAAAGCTGTCTGCGCAGACTTGCCGTTCTTTATCTTTGTGTGACACTTGGCCAGACCTCAGGGACCTCCAGCCTCTTCGTTCAGGTATTCCAGACAGAGCAAACCCTTGCGAGGGTTGAAGCAGCATTAGACAGATGTTCTTAAGTGTTCTGATAGCCGGTGCTGCAACGCTCAAGAGGTGCTCAGACCCAGGAAGGAATTAACATGAAGCACAAGGTAAAATCTGTCTCTTCATATGGTTTCATAAAAGCGTGTCCAAAGCAATAAAAGATTTTAACTCCAAAAAGCACCACATCTTTCTCCTTCCTTAAGAAGAAGGTGCATTTAGCATTTGTGTTGCTGTTGCCACACCTGGCTAGAAAGGGAGAATGAGATATTCTGGTCAGGAAAAAAAAGAGGATTTAT
>VXAA01000744.1:0-13370 GCA_013399115.1 Anseranas semipalmata
AAGAAGGCCTCATCAAGAGGCTCCCATTGATCAGGTGGCCTGTGGTAGACCCCAACCACAAGGTCTCCTTTATTGGTCCGGTGTGTGTCTGTCCGATGGCTGTTTCTCATAGGCAACTCTTCACAATCTATCAATTTCTTAACATAGAGGGCAACACCCCTGTCCTTCCTTCCCTGCCTCTCTCTCCTGTAAACCTTGTAGCCTTCGATTCCAGTGTTCCAGTTGTGTGATTCATCCCACCATGTTTCTGTGATAGCAATTAAATCAGAATGAAGAATGAAGATCTTTAAGTCCCGGGTCCATTCTTCATCTGATATTCAGCAGCAGGTGCAGAGGTAAAACACATCAGAAGCAGGGTAGTTGCAGAGCACTCCCACTTGTGCTAAATCCTCCCAGGCTCTGGCAACTCACACCTCAGGACATCCCAAACCTGACCTGTCTGGACATTTCAGTTTGCAACTCTGATGGATCTTCCGTTATGAAACTGCCTAATCCCTTTTCAGAGCCTGTTCATACTTCTGGCCTGGAGTGTCTTCTTTTGGTACTCCACTTCTCTCTTGTGCCCTGTGTGGCACAGATAAATGTGTTTTTTTGTTTGTTTGTTCTAGAATTTCCTCCTACTAATTTAATTCAGTGTCCTCAGATGTTGTGTTAGGAGGAGCAAAACAGACTCTTTATCCCCTTGATGATTTTACAGCCTCTTCTACAACTCCCGTAATTTTTTTTCCAGGCTTTTTCCTGTCGTCTTTGTAAGTGTATTCACATTCATGAAAAACTATGTGTATGACAACAGTCCTGGTGCCAGCTCAGACACTGTCCACCTGAAGTTTCTGACTGTCCATAAAAGCCCAGCCTTCCACCAGGCCTATGGCAGTTCTCCAGTTTAAAGAAATATGGAAATCAGCATGTGTAAGCCATTTTACGCATCCAGTTTCACTTGGTAACTCAGACTAGCAGGGAGGGAACTCCTTCTGCAGGAGGATCATTGGCTTTTTCTGCTTTTTTTTTCTGCTGGTCACACTCTTGGGAAGCATTTAAAAGTCCTTCCTGTGCTGAGACAGAGAAGCGTGTGGTCAGGTCCTGCCCCATATTTACTGGACACACAGTTGGATATTCAGCAGTCAGGCCTTTTCCGCAGAAGCAAATAGGTTTCTAAACTAATTTATTATAACATATGTCTAAAAAGGTGTCTCATAAGGAAAAATGCATGTTAGGACTAATTCACCATGGCAGTTGTAGAATAAAATGCTTGGCACCACTGAAGTCAGCATTCACTTGCTTGTAACTTAGAAGTGCACAAAGAATACTTGAGATGCTGAGTGCGACCCTACCAGGTGGAGGAAGCCAAAATGATGCCTTTTTCTGATGATCAGAAAACAATGAACTGAAAATGGTGCCAAGTGGCCACAAGTTAGCCCCATTGTTTATATCTCCATTGCATAATTGGAAACACTGTGTGGATGACACAAAAACCTCTGCCCGTAGACCCAATGCCCATAATTCCCAAGAGCCATATTCAGTCCCTCTACTTCACCAAGAATGCAATGAAATACAGATAGCATCTTAGCCCTGAAAGAGTGAGATGGGAGCCTAGGCTCCCCAAATCATGGAAGGAGATAATTACCTCTGAAGATCAATTTAGAGGAAACAGATCTAGTATCATGTACTCATCTCTGTCACAGGCTAGGAAAATCACTCCATGGGCTTCTCTCCTATAAAGATATTTGTCTTCAGTATCAGCCATGCTCTGCCAAGGTCCCAGAGCACAGGCAGTCCTAAACCCAAGGCAGAACCAGATATGAAGCAGAGCAGAGTAACCGAGCAAGCAACTTTTGGGTAGGAGGGCTGCATCTAGCTGCCTCCTGCAGTTGACAGGCAAGGCAGGGGACGAGTAATTTTCCCGAGCAAGGTAGGCACCAATGAGCATGACAGTAGTACTAATGCATGCCAGGAATGGGCTGGTGGCATCTTCCCACAGGTATCTCTTATGGCTTTCCAGAATATTTGGGCTTGGGTGGAACTCGTTTTCCACAACAAATCTGAGCTCTCTGGAGCAGAGACAGGAAAACTTTTAATGCCACAGGAACTGCAGGTCCTTTTCAGACCCAGCTGGATATCTAGTAAGGAACATAGCACAGCTGATGCAGCATAACCTTCATCTGCCTGAGGAGCGGTATTATGCGGCCATTAAGCTGACTCTTGTCTCAAACACCAGCTTCAGTTTCCAACAGCTCTTGAAGCAAGAGAAGGTCCTCAACCTACCTGCAACAGATTCAGCTGCAAGCAGGTGTCATTGCCAAGTCACCTGTCACAGAAGAGGCCTGGCTTTTCCTCCTTCCATCTTTGCCTGCAGTAGATAAACCTTTGATTCCTGCAGCTCTCCTTCCTTCTGTAGTCTAATGCAAAGAGTTCAGATCCCAAAGAGCTGACCAAAGTCTTTGCTGTTTCTCATGGAGCTCCAGGACACAAACAAGAAGCTCGTTTGCCATCCTGTTGAGCAATCCCTCCTGAGCAGCTGCCCCACATGGAGTGCAAAGTGGGGGTGCAAGTACAAAGTGATAGTGGTGCTGGAGGACACATGGGTAATGGGGCAGCTTGTGGAGAAGCCGTGAATGCTCGGAGGAGAGGTGCACTCTGATCAGAAGCCCAAGTCCAGAAGTGCAAGCTGCTGCAGAGAGGCTGAGGTGGTAGGGCTAAGGGCAGCTGCCACCACATCAAGGTCTACAAGGAGTTCTAGGTGTGAGTAAGGAGAAAACAATCTAGATAGACAGTAATGCACTTTATGGACATCACTGTGGGCAAAAATTCCCACTAAACCCACAGATTGCCAGTGAGGAGAGCAGTCCCCTCACCAGGGGACAGCAGGCAAGCTGCTCTGGAAAGTCAGTGGGACAGCCCTGACAGTGAGAATCTCCCGAGCCAGGGAGTAGGACAAGGGAGGAAACTGCTAAGGAGGCATCCTGAGGCAACAAAGTCCTCACAGCATTACAGGAGAGTGGGTGTTTCTGAGATCCCCGGGCACTGGGTCCAGGGGCTGGAGCATTTTCCCAGCCAGAGGAGATTAAGCCATTGCCCTCTACACCTAGGACAGAGCTATACACCACCTCTGCATCACTCTGCCAACCGAGGTGCACCTATTGTAGGCATGGCAACAGCTACATTAGTTGTTTATTGCAAATGTATGAACATGGCCAGATATTGCCCCCTGTTTTTAGATTATGCACTAATATCAATTACCCACCCATCTTGTAGTCAAACCTTCCAAGAACAACCTCTCAATCAAGCTGGGTTTTATAATGCACAACCAGTTTTCATTTTTTTATTTTCTTCTTCTGTCACAGAGGAATAGAGCTAATTTATGAAGCAAACTTGAGTGGTGTTGCTAATGTTCATAAGTGACTTTAATAGACAATAGTAGTTATGCTCTGAAACAGCAGGTTTAGTGTCACTTAAATGTATACAACTTCTGTACCTGTGTGCTACTGCTTTTCTAGTTTATTTCTCATACACACACACCAAAAAAAAAAAAAAAAGAAAAGAAAAAGAAAAAAGAAAAAAGAAAAACCAGTACTCTCCACTTGTGTTTTTGATTTGTTAAGAAAAAAAAATTAAAATAAAAAATAATAATAATTAAAAAAAAAAACAATAAGAAGGGCTGAGTATTGAATAGACAGAATAGAGAGAATGACAACACAGTGTTTTATGTCCTCTGCAAAAAGCAGAATCCGCTACAAGCAGAAAATGGCTGTAGGCTCAGCAGGCAGACAAAGAGATTGGAAATGTAGACACTGGAGAAAGGAAAGGCACTAGAGTCTCAGATGATATGATGACACAGAAAAGGCTGGTTAAAAAATCTATCTCAAATGTGTTTATAAGGAAAGTTTGGGTTTTGCCTAAACCAAACTTCTGTGTGTGTGAAATGGGCATATGCTCTGTGGAAGCAGTATGTTCTTGCTGAGCTCCCACAGCCGAAATACTGCTGTGATACTGCCTCCAGAGCTGTAGCATCTTTGTATCCCCATGCTCTGCTGTGGTCGTAGCTCCTCCTGCCACCTGGTGACCATGTGAATGCTGTGATGAACTGAAGCACCTCAACAGTGACCAATACCTCTGTGACCATAAGACCTTCAGCCCGAGACTTTACCAGACTCATAATCAATAATGCATTCAGCACTGACAAGATGTGGTGTGGGAGACACAAAATTTATTATTTGAGCAGCTAGAAAATAAATCTCTTCCAGTAGAAAATTGTGACAAAAAGAAAAAAAAAAATCCCCAGCAAAATTGAATAGCAAATTCTGAATTTTTGATGAAAATCTAAACTTTTTTTTGACTGGTGTATTTCTTTTCTGAAATGCCATTGCTGGAGTGTGCTATAGCCATCCTGGGACTGTGCTTTCCTTGTAGAAAAAGGAGGAACACGAGTGAGCAAAGTCTAAACTTACACTAGGCAAAATCAAAGGGAGCTGTGCATGGAAGAAGATCTGAGCAGGGAGAAGCTGGCAGCAGCTCAGGCAAAATCCCAGTCTTGAAAGGCCCAAGAGAACAGGCCAGTGCACCTAACTCTCATGTAATGAAGGGTCAAGAATTCAGAATGTGTTTATACTGGGCCAGGAGTACATATGACATTGCACTTGGATCCCTTCCTAGCAGTCCTGAAACTGTTCTTGCCATCATCTGTCCACAGCTGAAGGGAAAGATAGTGGCACGTTGCTGGAGTCCCTTTGCCTTCCCCAGCCTTCCCACCACCACCATCAGACCAGAAAAGGAGCTTTGCCTCCCTGTCACTCACCTGCCAACCAGAATGTGTCTGTAAAATGCAGTCATCGTTGGCTGAGAAGCAGTGAGCACTCCTTTGCTGAGACAGCAGAAGGATGCTCCATTCACTGCTGCTTAAGGGCACCCCACAGAAAGGATGTGTCACTCAAGAAGTGTGCAGTTGTACAGGCGCTGGAGGACAAGGGATGTGAAATTCACAGACGACAGCTCTAGCTCCTTTGATCGGTTGCTCCTTAATTATGTGGTGCCTGGGAATTGCTCTTATGCCACATTAGACGCAGATATGAGATACAGAGGTACAGGAAACAGGCAATACCACCTTTACAAACCCATCTCAACTTTATGTAAAGGCTTCAGGAGGGGTCAAGACCACCTGAACTCAGGAGTCACCATCCCTGGAGGTATTCAAAAGATGTTTAGATGTAGAGCTTAGTGACATGGTTTAGTGGAGGACTTGGTAGTGTTAGGTTGTAGGTTGAACTGGATGATCTTGGAGGTCTTTTCCAACCTAAATGGTTCTGCGATTCTCTGGAAACGTGTGAATTGTTCCCAGCAGGGAGAACATGCTGCCTTAGCTCATTTAGGCCATTTTTCCTCTTTCTCTGATTCCCTTCCCCTCTCCAGATCACTCCTGGGATAATCAGGACAGACTGCAAGAATGGAGACAGTATGATCCTATGATAGAAGCATAGGCTTAGGAAGATTAAGAAGATCCTCATGCAACTTCAAGGAAGGACATGTGAGTCAGTATTGCTCCCAAACTAGACCAGGTGAAAAGGCATGGATTCTGGCCAGACTGGTCTACCAGACTGCCTGCAATAATCATTTCCCAGTGAGAAAAATGAGCAGGCTAGCACCTTCCCATCACCTTTTTGGTTCCATTTTTCACAGGACCTTCAGGCAGGTGGCTGCAGAACCGCAACCCTTTTTGGTGTGTGGGGAGGCCTTGTCTCATTGCACTCATGGTGAAGAGCCACCCGTGGACATGCGTCGTTGAATGCCACTGACAACCAGACATTGCATGGGCTCCCTGTGTATATGCTCCAATGCAGCCAGTTTTTAAACCAAGGACCCAGAGCTGCATCCAAGAATTCATGCCTTAAAATGATACTGGCTATGGAAAGCCATTGTTGGAAACACAAGGCTGAGAGTTACCAACTGGTCTCAGTCCCAAGTTCTGCAAGCACAGGCAGTCTTGCAATAAAAGATTAATCCAGAAGGGTCCCTAGAACATCTCTTCACATGCTAGCTCTCACCAGAACCCATAGAACATCTCATATCAACACCCTGCCGATTACAAATACAGTGTAAGAAAGCAAATCCACCTCTGTCAAACTTCCCAGCAGAGACTAAACCATTACCAGCCTCCTGGATTCCTGAAATAGCAGGGAATTTGGTTAGATTAATTTCTCAGAAGTGATATTAAGAAATGGACCACTTCATGCTATGGAATTAAAAGAAAAAAAAAAAAAAAAACCAACAACAGACAATCCCGGCTCTTATCAGAGGAACTCTTTCCTAATCCCAGAGATAAGGATTGCTGCAATCCCACGTCTCAAGCAGAAGGCTTTCTTACCACCATCAACCACAGGAGCACCCTGAATGAGCGTCCTGCTCTGAGCCCACCCTTTGTGGACAGTACTTGCAGTGATCCAGAGGAAGGCTAAAACAGGGCCAGAAGTCAAATGGCAAATTGAGGGGTGAATGAGGCTTCCTAGAGCATGCAAGTAACCAGCAGAAGTCTGAAATCTGGCGTTAATGTGGTAAAAATATAGCACAAACAAATGCATTGGGCACACAGTGATCGAATCTCCATCTGCTGGAATAGCAATAAATCACTATATATCAATAAATGCCCTGGGCCTTTAGCTTCCAGCCCCGGAATTATTTCTACTCTATCAAACAGTTCCTTTCATCAAGAGCTCCATCTTCATATAATTTATATTCCCTCCTTCCTGTCTCTCCCTCCTCATCTCGATACAGACAAATGGATTTTGGAAAGCATTTGAGAATTTTATTTTTTGGATAGTTAGAAATCTTCTAATTTCCAGTCTCACTGTACTCATGACTGGTTTAGATCTATTTGATCTGTTTCCCAGTTAGCCCTTAGAAACTTTTCCACATTTGATATTATCCTCAGATGTATTTATAAAGAATCATTACCCAACCTCTCAAAGTCATTTTGCTATATTGACAAAGCAAAGCTTTCAAAGTATGTTTTTCTAAGGCAGATACTCCACTCCTCCAAACAGACAGATTCAATGGCCCTTCTCTTTCCTGATGCAATTTAAAACTATTTTTTCTTGACTAAACCCATACACAACAGTTCAATCAAATTCTTACTAATGCTTTGTATATAGTACTACTACTTCTTTAACTTTGTTGGAAATACTTTTGAAGCATCCCAGAATTACAGCAACTGCTTCTACAGCTTCATCACATTGTCAATCCATAGTTACACTAGTGCTAACCAATGCATACTGATGCTGACCTCTTCCCTCTTCCAGTATGTCTAATTGGTGAATCCTCAGTTCAGAGAAAAAGCTCCTGCTGTTATCCCAAGGGACAGGACTTTGCCTCTTGAGCTATTAACTCTAATCTCTTTTCTATTTTTCCAGTTGGTTAGGTAATCTGATTTTTCATGTGTGATGATCTGCTCATTGTCTGGATGAGTAATGCCTTCTACTCTCAAATAATCCACACAGTCATGAGCCCTCTGTATCCCTCACTCTGCCGTACTTATTGTTGCTGAGACCAGCTTGGCTTCTGATAGGAAATACCTGGAGGGTTGCCTTCCTGCACGAATACCAGCACGTGTCCTTCATACAAGACAGCAGCATTCCCATGCCTTCAGACCCTGTCCAGCTATGCATTCCAGGGCTGCTGGCTGCTCTCATAGTGCATGGGCAAGTGAGGAAACAAGTGGAAAGAGGGAAAATAGGATCTAGAGAAATGTAAAGTCTGCATGTATACCACTGTCCAGTGTGTACCAGGTGCTCCTTGCATTGCAAGGACCCTCCAGGCCTCAAGCCCTCCAGGGGCTGCTGACTTCTGCATCACCACCAGAAGCACAGCGCATGGTGCCAAAATGGATCCATACAGCCCTGTGAGAGAAGGCTGAGACCAGGCAAGGCCTTGAGGCAACGGAGAGAGGAGAACAGACACTGGGGAAGAAAGGCAGGATGGGCAGCTGAAGATCTTCAGTTCCTGTTCTCCACTGCTACCTGGAGAGCAGTCTCTGATGCCAGGAGCTAAGTGCCCACACTTCTTTTTTGGGGTGTGTGAGAAACATCTCAATAATTTTCTCCAGGCGGATTCTCTGGTGAAGGAAATATATTTATTCGCGATTGCAATGGCGGGCAGGAGCGCGCCTACCAGTTACATAGCACAGTTTATATACTTTATTTCATGATGATCAGGACCCTCACCTGTTTCCCCATTGACTGGGTACTCCAGGTTCACAACCTATCCGAAGCTTCACAGACCATACATGGCTTTCAGTTGCCAACCTGTTATTTTTCAAGTTTCTTGTGACTTTTCACTCTATGAGATGGTAATGTCTCTTCCCTTATCTGACTTGACCCCATGATTCCCGCCTAATTCCATTAAGGAGTCTGGTTGTTGTCAGCATTTCACAAGCTTGTCTGGTAAACTTTGTTATCACTGCAAGCATACCTGAACACCACATTACTTCCTCCTAAACAATGCAACATCTCTTTGCAAAAACACAAAAGCATTCTTTCTTACAGGGTGGGTGAACAGACCCTCAGTGCTGGGCACTACAGGGCAGAAAGGGAAGGAAAGGTGTTGCAGTTGTCTGCAGCATGGAGAGGGAAGAAAAGGAAATAAATTAAGGAGAAATGCGCATTGTGAGGAAAGGGAGTGGTAATGAGGGAAGGGGAAAGAAGCAGAACACAACCCCCCTCAGGAGGAGGTGAGAAGGGGAGGAGACTGTAACTGTGATGGGCAGAGGGTAAGAGTTAAGGTCCCCTGCTGCCCCACGGCAAAGTAGATGTGAAGGAGATGATGAAACACTTTCTGGCATGGACAACGACTTCACTCCTTGCACCACTGCAAATCATATTCTAACCCCCCAAAAAGCTGTCCATGCCTAGTTCATACATTTTTGGCCCATTTCACTCTTCACCCAGGGGCTGCGATACTGGGCATTGGCATCCCAGTCTCACAATCCGAGGGCAGTAGCGTGAGATAGAGAACAAAGAAACCAGCCCGTGGGTGGGTGGGTTGTTCCTATGCAGAGGCGAACACGAGACCTGAATCACCCAGCCTCCTCCTCCTTAATGAATCCAAGAAAAACCTCGCCAGAATAACTTGAAATGCCAATGAGTTATGTCAAGCAGGTATTCCTTTATTACAGTGCTGGGTACATGGGGGATAGCTCCACCATACCTGTACACCAAGGGGAGGAACAGCTGCACATTTATAGACAGGTTAATTGCATATTCATTACAATGTAAAGAAAGGAGTTACATATTCATTAGATTTCCAAGAAATCATTAACATAGTACCCTGCCCTTGGGGCATGCGTTCTGGGAGGGGGTGATTCACTAAATTTCCAGGAAATCATTAACATAACATAATCATAACAGCCTACTAACCTGTTGTACCATTTGTCCACAAAAGTGAGTACCCCTATCTGACGATATAACGTCTGGTATCCCTAACCCAGGCATTATCTCATTCAATAAAATCCAAGAGATTTCTCTTGCCTTGTTGTTTTTTTGAGGAAAGATCTCTGGCCAACTGGGGCAAGTATCAGTTAGGACCCCCCTTTTCTTGGGAGTCCTGAAAGTCGATCTGCCAGTGTAGGTCAGGCAGGTTACCCTTACCTATAGCTCCTATCTGTACCTTGGCCAAAGCATCTGGATTGTTCTTTAAACAGACTTCACATTGTCTTGTAACCTGACTGGCTATAGTATATAAATTTCAACAAACCAATTTCCCAAACAAATATTTATAAAAATGTTCTATATCCCAGTGGGTCGTATTATGTTCCTGTTTTATGGTAAGCCATGCAAGTTGATGTGGGATAATTAGTTTCCCATTGGATGTATAGAAACAGCCTTCTCCTTTCCCTTCTAAATCCTGTATGAGTTTGTGGTCTTCCTTAAAATACATGGGTTTCATTTTGCCTACCATTTCTTTCACCCTCCTCTGGGGAATTAATGACAGTTCTNTCTGCCACACTCTTGGCTGCCTGGTCGGCTAAATGATTTCCCTGCTCTTGTTCAGTGTTACCCTTCTGATGGCTCTGACAAAGCAAGATTGCAATATCTCGTGGTTCTCTGACTGCTTCTAGTAACCTTAAAATTTCTGGGGTGTGCTTAATTCCTTTGCCTTGAGCTGACAACAGTCCTCTTTCCTTCCATGTGGCTCCATGGGCATGTACAACACCAAAGGCATATCTTGAGTCAGTCCAGATGTTAGCCCTTTTGTCTTTAGCCAGCTCAAGTGCCCTGGTCAGGGTGATAGTCTCTGCCTTTTGTCCTGAGGTCCCAGACGGTAGAGGTTGTGCCTCAGTGATATCCTGATGGGTGGTTACTGCATACCTTGCCTTGCGCTGACCTTGTTGTACTGAGCTGCTCCCATCCATGAACTGGGATACCTCTGCATCTTCCAAGGGTCAGTCCTTTAAGTCTGGTTGGCTTGAGTATACTTCTTCAATCGTCTGAAGGCAATCATGTACTATAGGTTCTGTTGCGGTGTCACTAAGGAAAGAAGCTGGATTGACAATATTAGCTGTTGTTATTATTGTGTCATCTTGTTCAACTAGGATCGCTTGATATTTTCGGAACCGCGATGGCAATAGCCAGTGATGCCCCTTCAGTTCTACATCTACATATTGCAAGAGGGTTCCACTGGCTGATGGGCGATCCCATTCCTCCAATTCCTTAGCGAGTTGATTTCCAAAAATTGTAGGACTGTTCTTAAACCCTCAGGGTAACACTGTCCAAGCTAATTGTGTTTTTCTCCCAGAATCTGGGTTCTCCCATTCAAATGCAATTAGCTTCTGACTTTCAGTGGCCAGAGGGAGGCAGAAGAAGGCATCCTTTAAATTCTGTTTTACCCTGTTGGAATTTTATCTCTGCTCCTAGTCGCTCGACTAAGTCTCATCCTAATAATGGTTTTGGAGAATTGGGTAAATATAGAAATTCATGAATCCCTATCTGTTTTCCAATCTTATATTGCAATGGTCTTAAGAAGGGGGCTTTTTTCGCTTTTCCATTTGCCCCTATCACATTTATAGAATGTTCACCTATCGCTTCCAACTGCTGGTTTAACACTGAATATGTGGCCCCCGTATCTATCAAGAATTCTACTTCCTCGTCTCGGTCCCCTAGCATTATCTTAACCAGTGGATCTGCTAGGGGAGGATCCTCCGGTCCCCATCAGGCAGATTCTACCTCTGCCACCACTGCTCTCTCCTCCATCCTTCTTCCTTTGCCAAGGCATTCCTCCTCACCATTGTCTTCTTCAACCTTACTTTCACTTGTCCCTTCACCCCTAGGTCCTTCGCTTCTTCCTTCCCAAATAGGAGACACAAAGTCGTTCATCTTCCTTTTCTTTTACTTCCAAAACACCTTTCTTCAATACTGCAAACCAAACAGCATCATTTTAACTTCCCAGTTTCACTCTCTTTTTATCTCTTTCCACAGTCAACCGGCAATATTTCTCCAGTGAGATAAAATATACCTCAATGGGGTCTTCTTTGGGATCTCCTTAGATCTTCCTTGTCCCCTATCAACTTCTATATTTCAGCCGAGTTTTGGACAAAAGTCCTCCTTGCATTGCTGGGTAATGGAGTCCACCTACTTCCCTAGGGCACGGGTGAAGCTGAATTCCGTAGGTAAGAGTCGTAACCAACGTCCCCCAAGCATCTTTGGGCTCCTTTGGGCTCCTGGTGGTCGCTGATGAACAGGAACTTGAAGTTTTTGCAGGAGTTTCTCATGTTGTTTACGCATGATCTTTATTGTGTAAGCCTGGGCACTGAATCATTAACCTTGCTTCTATCCAACCTGTAGCCCATAGTGGCTGTAAATTCCTTCCTAGTATTTGACCAGAAAAGGAGTAAAGCTGTGGGTGGTAGCTCCTGGCCAAGTCAAAGGTATCTTTGTATAGAGTCATCAGCAAAACCAGAAGCTGGAGATCCTTGTGCATAACAGAAAACAGCATACTGATACCATCTTCCAGGTCTTCATCTGTGCAAGATCTTTTCAGATGCAGGTGAAGTAGATGAAACTCTTTGTGAGGAGCAGAGAAGCAATGGGAGGGAGATGGCTGCAACAGAGCCTCAGCACTGCTCTCACGTTGGGTAAGGCCAGCAGGAGAGCTTCTGCCTCTCTCGGCAGTCCTGCACGCATTTGGCTCCTTTTAGGCGGGCTCTGTGCTTCAAGGGATCATGAGAGACCCCACGAAGACCATGCAGAGCTGAGGAACTTGATTTGCAACACTGCATCCTGCTTTCCAGAGCTGGGCTTTCGGTGCAGACAGGAGAGACATCCATGTCCACGTTCAGGGTGTGAGCCACGGGCCTCCTTCAGAGGAACCACAGCTCTGATCAGATAATCACCCTCTGTCGTGCTACACCAGGTAGTCCCTGCCTGCAGTGACATTGCCTTTGTGGAACATATTCCATTTTTCCCTCTGGTGTAAAATGCAGGATGTGCTGCCGCTCAGCATCAGAATGTTTGTAGCACCTCAAGAACAGCTGCCTGCAGCCTGGGGCTCTGTGGGGTGTTGCTTTTCCGATTTCCCTTCCACTTTATGGAATCATGTATGTGTGAATTAAATGAAAAAATAAGAAAATAAGTTCTCAGACATCCCTGCTGAAGAACAGAGCTCATGGGGAAGGAGGACAGATGTCCACAGAGCAGCTTGCATGGATGGGATGTTGTCCGATAAAAAGTTCAGATTTGTTACTGAATCCGAGAAAAACCTTACCAGGATAACTTGACACACCAATGTGTTATGTCAAGCAGGTATTCCTTTATTGCAACAGCGCCAGGTACAGGGGGGATAGCTCCACCATACATGTACACTGAGGGGAGGAACAGCTGCACATTTATAGACATGTTAACTGCATATTCATTACAATGTAAAGAAAGGAGTTACATATTCATTAGATTTCCAAGAAATCATTAACATAGTACCCTGCCCCTGGGGCATGCATTCTGGGAGGGGGTGAAGGTCTTCATGCTTCTGCTGGTGGTCATTGATGAACAGGAACTTGAAGTTTTTGCAGGAGTTTCTCGTGTTGCTTAGGCATGATCCTTATTGTGTAAGCCTGGGCCCTGAATTATTACCCGGCGTGCAATGAGCCAATCTACACACTAGGTCGAGATATTGTCTATTTCAGAATTGCACAAGTCTCGTAAGAGAGTGAGAAAAAGGATGATGTCTCACACACTTGGTAGAAAAGGGTGTTACCATATTTTAAATTGGCTCAGAAAAGAGGATCTTGCGAAGGCAGGATAGCACTTTTCTGGGGCCAACCTCCTAGTAACCATCTGAGACATATTTGCAGCTGTGTTTCTGGCAGTGGGGGAAGAGAAGACCTTAGCACCCCCCCC
>VXAA01000745.1:0-15855 GCA_013399115.1 Anseranas semipalmata
CCAGACCCAGTACAGGTCTTCAAATTTGAGGTCTTCATTGTTAAAATTGTGAAGAAAATGTATAAAGGGTATGATTTTAGGAAGATTTAGAACAGGTGATGTTTTATAACCAAGAGTTTGTAACATGGGGTAGATAAGGGCGTATTTGCTTTTTTTCAGTAAAAAAACTACATGTAGTCGTTATCCAAAGGTTACATTAAATTAACCATTTGAATTTTAAGTAAATATCTTTATTTTTATTTTTATTTTCAAACCGATGGAAATTTTAAATCTGAATTTTAGTATGGTGGGTTTCCCTTATCTTATGGCAGACATATTTCACAGGAGTCACAGGCCTGTTCTGCTGGCTTACATCCTATTTGCCAAGTTACAGGGGCTCTTCCTATAGACTTTCTGCCTCAGAGAGCCATCCTAGAAAGCATGGTGCTGGGGCATGTATCCTAGATGTTTCACTCCCGTAAAAGATGGAAGTGCTGCCACCTTTAAATTCAAATTCATAACAACCCTCTAGCAACAGAATCAAGCTAAAGGCATTTTTTTTGTTGTTTTATTCAAAAAGATTTTTCTGGTGGTAATGCAACTGCTTTTATGAACAATAAAAAGACAGAGTCAAAGTGACGTTCAGCCAGCTTGCAAGAAGAAAGTATTTTACAGTTTCACAATGGCTTTCTTACTTTTCAAATCCTGGAAACCCTACTTTCTGCAAAGTTGCATTTCATGAGATCTCCCACATGGAACAACTGGTGTTGCAGGGACAGGAAGACAGAACTGCGACTGCAAGAAGCGTTACAGCTGCAAGAGCTACAAAACTGCCTCTTGAGACAATTCCTTTTAGAACTACCCCTTTTACCAATGTGTAAGGTCCCATCTACAGGACCTCACAGGTACAAGAGTTCCTACTTATCTCCATAGAGTTCCTGAATAACAAAAGAATGGGAGAGAGATCAAGGTTCAGGCCACAGCAATTAGAAATTTGCTCTCTTTTGCATTTTTGTCTTTTTACCTTTTTCCTTTATTTGCAAATATTCTTGATTTTATTCAGCTTGTTTTTTCCTACAACAACTATCCAGGCATATGCATTTCAAAAATGATGAACATATGTGTTTAGATTGAAATGAGAAGAGAATAAAGCAGAAATATATAAAATAGCAGTTATTGTAAAATCTACCTCATTATGTTTGCCAACTTCTGAAGTCTGGGAGAGCTTCCCACTTCTGTGCCCACTGGATATTCTCCAAATAAGCAATTTCAGCACATACTCATTTGAGAGCAGCAAGTCATCCAAAAATGGGAGGATGGTATTAAGTCAGAGAATGATATGTATGATGGTTCCACCAAAAATAGTGCATCTCCAGTCTCCATGTTTCCAAGTATGTCACCTACTTTAAGTTGTTTGTTGCACTCCAAATGGGAGAGAAGGATCAACCTTAAGAAAGGGAAAGGGGGGTACAAATGAAGGAAAATCAACTGTAGAAACCATTGGTATGAATCTGGCCTTCTTTTTGTCCCTCTTTCCTGGTGCCATTGAGATTTTCGCTTGTGGCTCTATGCACAGGCAAGGGAGCAGCAGCAGCCAAGCAGCAGAGGCAGCTGTGGGTGTTCTGCACACATAGGTCAGCTGATAGCACAACTCTTGGGTGGACAATGAGGGGGCTGATCCCCACTGTCAATGTTTCTCCTTCTATAAGGTATACGGCAGCTGCTGGTTGTTAGGGAACAAGACAGATCGTGTCTGTAGAGGTGAAGGGCCCCATGCCAGTCTGAGAGGGCTAGACCTTCTGAGGAAAAAGTGCAATGTCTGTGTCTGCCCAGTGGTTTGTGTGTGGGGTGGGGAGGTGTGTAGCAAAATGGTCATTCTGGGAGCACTCCACATTCCCTCTGGGTCACATTATACACATCAGTTCCCTTGGATGCATCTTCATGCATGTATCTGGTTTTTCTTTTTGAGCAGAGGGAATTAGCTAGGATTTGAATTGATCATTTAGAAAAATGGAATTTATATTGAATTTTGCTCTAAGCTCAAATGGCTTCTGAAAAGAAAAGAAAAAAAAAAAAAGAAGAAGAAGAAGAAACAGAAGAAACTGGGTGTTAGACCACAGTTACTACATTTTCTAAGTAAAGCAATTCCATTCCTTAAATTTGAAACCAGTTTTCAAAGTCAGATTAGTTTTATTTTTAAAAGATGTTAAAATTCCAGAAGTACAATGACAAGTTTTATTTCAGATTAAATAAAACATTTCTATTCAGGGATTAAATTTCTCTTTGGACTCATTCGTTTGTTTATATTTCATTCAGTCTACATCCCAAATAAATAAATAACTGAATTTGCATAGATCTTGAATTCACCATGACTAATCAGATTAAGAAAATAAGTGTTTGGCAACTTTCTTGGAGAGTACTTATGCTAAATACCATAAATGCACAGGAAAAGCTTGTATCTGATTTAAATAAGAAAAAATGCATACCTTTTAATAACAATAATAAAAAGGTTTGCTATCACCATGATTGCCTAAATAGAAAAAATGAGGAACGGTTCACAGCATTGGTGGCAGAGGAATGGGCACAGCACTCTTCCTGCTGGCTCCACAGCCCCATCCCAAGAACCACAAAAGCCAGGGCAGCTCCAGGAGCACTCACTGGGGCTGGGGGCCAGGGCAGCCCCTGGGCAAGTGAAACACAGGCACCTGCCTGTGCTGATTCCTTGCCTGAGCCTCCACCAGGCTATAGCACTGAGCCCATTAGCACACCCTGGGTAGGGTAGCCCCCTACCACGATTCTCTCTTTTTTCTTTTTTTTTTTTTTAAGTTCAGTTATAAATTTCTTTTTCATTGATGAGAGAATTAACAAGAGAGACAATCTCATTTCAGACCTATTAAAAACAAAATTAAGCATATTAAACAAAGTGTATAAAGTGCTATGGGAAACTTTTTTCACCAATGACCATGACTGCACCCAAAGTAATCCAATCTAAATTGGTATTGAAAAACTGCATCCCACAGTTTTGCCATTTATGAAGGTCACCTGCTCCCCCAGCCTAGCTTTACCTTAATTTTAGTTGCATTAGTTTTACAACAGTACAAGTGAATGGCCTTTGAGAGTTACTTCTTTCATATACTCATTTTAATATCAGGATCTGATTAAGTAGATGTAATCAGACAAATGCAATTCTTGTCTCATTGATTCAGGTAAAAGTTCGTGGTGTAAAGTCATCCAAGAAAAATCAGAATCATCACCTTTGCTTGCACTGCAGTGCAAAGCATGTCTGATTATGCTGAAAGGGCTTGTAGCTTTGGTGGAAAATGCTAGATTGCAAGCAGAATATTATGTCTAAACATGACATGTAATTCATTGCACTTTCCCATATCTCACCTACATCTATTGTCAGCTCTTTTTTTTCTTTTCTTCCTGGTTGCAATAAGGAATAAAGATGTGGTAAAAGTCAAAAGGTTGAATTTTAAAGTTACAGTTCTTATGCAGATGTGCTCATTTGTTAAAGCTTAGCATTTAACCACAGGCCATGACTGGAATTTATTAACTCACTAAAATGATAGTATTAGGTCCTCAGCCATTGTGTAGTGACTGCTTGCTTAATTATCCATATCTAAAGAGTTAAAATGGTGGCTTTTGCTGATTTGTGATTCTTCCAGCTTTCTGCTAGTGTTCAGTGTACTGTGTATTAACAACACAGGTCATTGAGTACCCACTGAAAGCTCACTCTGGAAATACCTGAAGGACACATTGAACTCTTCAGAAATATGTGTCATAATACTTCATGTGTTAACAGAATATGTGGCACAGTGATGCATAGCAAAGGATTGACCCAGGGTGGGCATCTAAAGTGCTCTGTCTTGCCTGTGAATGCTAGAGTGAAGCATTGTAATTTTATTCCAATTATACTCTTAGTGCCATGATGTCACAGCATAAATTTGTACTTTTGCATGCAGCTCATGCTGGTGTGATGACAGCTCTTAAAATATTGAGTGATTGTGGGCCCGTCAGCATAAAATTATTCTAACATGGTGCCTTTATTAGTGCTTCAATAAATGCCATTCTTCTTGTGTTCCAAGGTGGCATTTGCAAATGAGCTAATTTCTCGGCAGTAAAATAATTGTGTTGCATTTATTTTGCAAGGTGGGGGTGGAGGGGGGGGGAGAAAAATGCTGTTATATAAAAGAGCTTCTTTTGCCATCAAAACTACATTCACCGTAGTTAGGCAAGTTTAAAAAAGAACACATTAACTAAATGACTGTACAATTATTTAAATGAGCTTGGTGCTTTATAAAGCCATAGAGGGGTATAAACATTTTTTCAAGCCATATAACAAAAGATATGACAGCCCTCTTACAAGAAACATTTCCTGAAAGTCAAGCACAAACTATGTTTGCTGACTGATGACAGATATTTTGGGGTTCAGAATGCATCTCTTTCAACAAGCTAAATCCAAACCAGATGTCAGCTAACCTAATTCACGGGGCAAAACAGATGAGAAGTTAAGACAAGGGTAAGACAGGTTCTAAATTGTACATGTTGTCTTTTACTGTTTGTCATCTATAAAACAGAGAAAAGGATTCAGAGCAAATGATACATAAATGGAACTGTGAAGTCAAGATTTTGACTTAACAGGATAGCCTCATATTGACCATGTCCTTGATGCACATATCCAATGACTCATTTGAGAAGATTTTGTGACTAGGTATGCATCTTATTGCATGTTTAGGTACTTAGTCTTAAAAGAAGAACTGATTTCCCAAAGTGGTGCTTGATGTGTGTCACTCAGTGTTCACAAATCTGAAATTAGTTTGGACACTAAAAATAGTTAATTTTAAGTATATTGTTTCAAAAGATCTCACCATATGCACTTTAAAATCAATTATTCCATAAATTAAGCTACAATGATTGTTTTCAGTGCCATAAGTCCCTTTCCATTCTCCATATACCCCAAACTGGCCATATAAAGGTTACTAAACTCAGAATTTATTCAAAGTCAACAAAATCTACTTTAAATAAAAGTTAAAAGTGTTTGAGAATCCTTCACTGGAAAGAGTCTGTTATCCAGCATTTGAAAATTAAATATTTAACAATATCCAGTGGGTCTGGATGTCCAGTGGGTGTAGATTTCAAGGATCTCGGTGTTTTTTAAACTACAGCTACTCAGAACACATCTGCAGTAAATGCACAATGAATATTGGCTTAAAGAAAGAAGATAATCAAGTCACATTAAATAAGAAATGGAAGTGCAACAAGTGAAGAGATCTGTTTTTCTCTAAGGAGGCTTAACATGTGTGTTTTTACTTATAACATCAGAAGCTGGATAAGGTTTGATTTAATCAAAGCCTGCAACAGCATTTTTTGTTTTGTGAGAGTAGATTATGCTTAAACACAACCAAGCACAGACATAAAAACAAGGGAAATAGAAAGGAAACTGACATTGCATATCTATTACATAACCCCAAAATTGCAGGAGGCATTTTGTGGAAGAGCATAGAAGTCAGCTAACACATTTTAAGTTCATTTCTGTAAGCTGCTTGCCTGCCAAATCTAGCTACAGCTAGGTATCAGAATGATTTGTATCCTGTAAATGTCTAGATACTGCAAATATAAAACCAAACTGATTGGGAACTCACATTACTGTTTAATTAAGTCGTGAGGTTTTTGCTATTAAACCTGCAGTACCACAAGATGTTAATGACATCTATATAAAGAATTTCATTTTCAAGCGAATCTGTTTCATAAGTAGATGAAATATTCCTGCTCCTGGTAACAGTAATTCAAATGCCTACATAAGATACAATTGGCCATGAAACATTTTCCCAAAACTGTTGACTTGTGACTGACTGTTAAAACTTGGCTTTTAGTCTCAAAAACCTTTTAGAATCTCAGATACCAGCAGCACAAATATCAATAAAGAGTGGCCTTTTCCATTAAATATAATAAGAGTAAAAATACATAGGTGACTATCAGTCATTCCAAATAAATCTGTCACCGTTACAATAGAATTGATAATATTCCCTACACAAAAAGGGAAAATGTTAATGATTATAATGTAAGCAACCACACTACATAAAAATACAAAACCACTCAGGAATTTTCTGTTGACTAACTGATGAAATAACAGACCAGCTTGCCTCTCCAAGTTCTCAGTTTATATACCTCCTAAATTATTTTTATTGATTTACCTCTACATTTAGTAATATTTTACAGCTGGGTTTATGTACAGGTGTTTTAGTATCCACACATATGAATTATCTACATAGCAAGTAAATTGCTTTTTTATTATCCAGTGAAAAGATCAGCATTAAGTATTGTTCCCTTCACTAGCCAAGGAGGACTTGGAAACATGGGGAACTGGAATGCAGGGAGGAACGAAGCAGAGGCAGAACAGCTCTCAGAGGCACTACAGTTATATTAAAGACATTTCTGATCTTATTATTCATACCCTCTCTTCAGCACACTGCTTAAAAACAAGCAAGGGAGCATTAAGGTCATCAAACAAACATAGGGAGGGAGAGCTTCAGTCAGTGGTTTATTGCAAATAGGGAGCAAGGAACAAGGAAGAAAGCAAAAGTGTAGTGTACAAGGCAGAAAAGTCTAGTTTAACAAAATGGCATGCCCTGGCAATGCATGAATCCAAAAGCACAGTGCATAATGATGCCATATATAGAAGTGATAAATAAATGTGATTGAAAAAATAATAATAAAAATAAAAATTGTATTGGAGTTTGAAAGAAAATATATTGTGTTTCGCCTGAAGAATATTTTTTCATATAATCATATAAACTCTTAAAGAAGTATCTCATTTAACCTTCCTCTTTTAAATATCTTACAATTAATTTCTTCTCAAATTTTATTTTGAAAAATTATGACGTTTGATTCTATGAGTGCTAAACTGAGATCTTCTGACCTTTTCAAAAGAAAGTCGAAGCAATTAAAACTATTTGCATTAATTAATATACCTGTGTGAACCTATTTTTATTTCAGTTGAATCCAAGCTTTTGGTAAATAAGCTGTCCCGATGAAAAAGTTACCCAGCCTTGGATGATAGAAAAATAAATTTTAGTGGAACGAGCACAAGAAGGGGAAGGATAGTGCACCCCAAAACTACCAGGTTTAGATAATCATATTTACCAGAAAAGATTTCTGCTCCACCAACATTTTAAAAGAATACACATATTCATGACTTCAAAATGTTAAAGCTCAAGTACAAGTATTCCTGAAATTACAGATTGTCTTTTTAGCCCCAGTGCTAAAGATATTCATAAGTTAGAGGATACAATGGAATTGCTTCCCTGATCCATCCACTTAACTGTTACAGAAACTGTGCTTTGAAAATTTCTCTTGCTTTGAAAGTCTGAGCTTTTTCACTATCCAAGAGGAAGAGATGCTCCCATGTGAGTGAATCAGGATGGCCACCATAAGCCATAGTGTTGAACTGGTAGTCCTCTGAGGCCAGGGTAGGCTAATCTGGAAGCTTTCTTGAAGTGAGGGAGGGCTGGATTTGTCCCCAGAATCATCAATGGAAGAGTGGTAGACTCATTTGGGGGAAGTTTGCACACAGATTAAGACACTGTTCCTTAGAAACTGGGGACTCCTTGCCATTCTCTGCCTGTTGAGACTCATGTTCAAGATGGGACTCATCTGTGGTGAATTTAGATAGAAAAAGAGAAAAAGATAGAAAAGAATTTAGATAATCCAACGGTTTAAGAAGAAAAGTGTGATCCTCAAACAAGAGAGAATGTTTACAGTCTAAGGAAAGAGCATTGTAAAATCTCGAATTTGAAAAGATCTAAGTGATTTAGCTTGTGAGTGGAATTAAAAAATATATATAAAAAAAATTTTGTAGCTCAGCTATGAAACACAATCCCAGGCTAGGAGCGAGAGCCTAGAACAGACTTTATCTGAAAGCACTGTCCACCTGTAAATAGAGGTGTAGTCCTGTGTTTGTAACTTATTTGTTACATACAAGGAACAGAGCGATGTAGTAATGTCATGTAACAAACGGAAATAAAAACTTCAGCTCCACAGCTGCCAGGACAAGGGCAAGTGGAGGAGAGGTCTTAGGGCACACAGCCCCAGCCTCCTTGGTCTGTTAGCACAAGAGCCACAGGACAGCTGCCCACTTTGAAGACAATATAATAACCTCATGCTGCATTTTGCTATAATGACCACTGTGGGCCTACTTTTGCTAGCAAAGTGTAAATTAAAATAACTCAGTATTACAAATGGTTGGAAGACAGCAGGAAGCTGATTCTCAGCCAGGTTCTTAGAACCTGTCAGAAATCCACACGAAGCTACCTTCCTGACCTAGTACATTTAATTCTTAGGTTATTTTTCATTTAAATGGCAATTCTTCCCTACTGGCACCATAATGAATGACTGTCTTCACAGCAAAGTTATACACTGCTGACTTTTTCTCCCATCCAACAAGAAAAAAAATATTTTGCAGGCTGAATATGAGAACATCTCCACTTTCCGTCATGCTACCAAACTACCTTCCATTCTCTGAGCGCATACAAAGAGCCACCTGCATGCTGACATCTCCTAGCATTTTCTCAGAATTTTCTCTCTACACTTCTCCCCAGAAGAACAGACACATTCTTTCAGGATTGACAGAGAAAGAAATACTCATAGGAGCCACTGAAGCAGGCTAGATCAATTGTTCTTCTAGCCTAGTAACAAGGGTCTGACAGCAGCTAGGAAGAGACGTCCAAGCAGAAATATAAGATTGTGGTACATATACTTCACCAAAATAATCCCCTAATTCTCACTGATTTGTGACCTGAAGACTTCATGAACCAAAGATACCGTGTTATTCTTTAATAACCCACAATGGATTTTTTCCTGGACTGCTACTGCAAAAGAACTCATGAAGCTTCTCAGTCTACTACCACTGCAAGATTCATGGGCCATGACCATCAAAGCCAAAAAAAAATAAAAAATAAAAAATAAAAATAAGAAGCAAACAGTCACTGAGAAAAAAAAATTAATTAAGATATGGTTTCTTATATCCAGGCAAAGTAGTTTTGACAGCTGACTTCTCGTCTTAACCATGCAAGGTAGATACACCCTTTCGACAAACACAGTTAAAGTAACAAATAATCATGACATTTGTAATAGACTGTGCCATCTATTTAAGGCTTGATTTTCAAAATGTAGAACATTCATAAATACCATCCAAAGCAGTATGATTTATAGATATCAATAATTTACAGAATAAAAGGGTTCCCACTACTTCAATCCTTCAGACCAGACATTAAAAGCAAACAGACAAAATGCAGACATCAGTGTGCAGAAATGTGGTTGAAGAAGTGAGGATCAGCAGCAGGCAGGGCTACTAATTCACTAATTAAAACCTTTGATCTGTTATCTCCAAATCCATTCCTGTCCTGTGTCCGGAGCAGTTTTCCCTTTCCTAGTTACCAGGTGCCCTCCGTCTTCTTTTTCAAATTCCTCCTAGTACACACCTCTTTGTGCAGTTCTTCCTCCTTGATTTAAATCATGAATAATAATCCTTACACACTGCCTTTCCTGAACTGTTGTCCTGTGTTTTGCTGTGAATTTCTCATCTCTCATTTAGACCATAAGCTTTTCAGATAGGGCATGCGTCTTCTAAATTTATGGTGCTGCATGTGTGTTTAATGCTAATAATATGCACTGACAGGGCAGGGCAGATTCATAAGCAATGCCCTGAAAAAGAGGCAGCTATTGAATTCATAATCTGGCACTTCATATTCACAAGAGAGGAAAAAGCTGTCATCTCAGAATGGGGGATCTGCTATAAAAGGAACGTTTTTTTGCGCTAATGGTTATCAAGAATTCATACACTCCACTTCATTATCACTTCCACATAGTAGTGACTATTTCCTAATGTTCCTCATACCATAAAGCTGTTGTTTAAGTCCGTTTGATCACTTCTATTTGTTAAAAGAAAGGTTTCCCAAATAAAAAGGAAATTAGACCCAAGTCATTTGAACATGACGCCCACACGCTCCTGCCCATCAAATTTCATACAGCAGGGAACAAAACAACTTGGTATATAAAATGATGTAGACAAGTACCTCAGTGACACTTAAGAAAGAGCATCTGAGTCACACAAAAAGGGAGAAAGGAAGCAGAGCACTGGGTGAGCTGAACAAAAATGCTTGGGAGCTGTAGTTTTGGAAGTAAAATGGAAGACTTTATCAAAGGGAAGAAGGACTTTTAGGAAAACTAATCTGTTTACAAAATCATTGAGGGCCAAAATACAATTTTTAAAAAGCACATTTAATTAAAGCTTCAGTCTTAGAGTAAGCTGAGTGATCCTCCAAGACATTTTTGCTCTTTTTTTAACAGGGCTAGCAGTGCCAGGAAGCTGCATCTTCTAAGGTCAATCCAAGAATTTACTTCATCTTATGGGGACACCTCGATAAGTGTGCTCAGATGCTTTTTGAAAAAGGTAGCTAGAAGTAGCATTAAAACAGATGAAACTCAGAAAAAGAAGGAAAGAAAGAAAGAAGGAAAGAAAGAAAGAAGGAAAGAAGGAAAGAAAGAAGGAAAGAAGGAAAGAAGGAAAGAAGGAAAGAAGGAAAGAAGGAAAGATAGAAGGAAAGAAGGAAAGAAGGAAAGAAGGAAGGAAAGAAAGAAGGAAGGAAGGAGGGAAGGAAGGAAGGAAGGAAGGAAAGAAAGAAAGAAAGAAAGAAAGAAAGAAAGAAAGAAAGAAAGAAAGAAAGAAAGAAAGAAAGAAAGAAAGAAAGAAAGAAAGAAAGAAAGAAAGAAAGAAAGAAAGAAAACCATGGACAGAATTTATGTGGGGGATCCATGGCAGAGAACATGAAATTCAGCCTGAAAAAATAACCCCAGTTATATCGTGTTTCTTGCTTCTGCAGGAGCACTTGCAGGCTTGCTTGCCAGGCTCCAGAGGCAGCAGGTACAGCAGTACCCATGTCTGCAGACAAGGCACAACTTCCTCCAGGCCCCAGCTAGTACCATGGGGTGCCCGCCCATGCTGCTCCTCGAAGGTGGAGACCTTGTGGGAGGCCCCCTCAAACCGCACTTCCTTCAGCCCACCTCCCTAATTGCAGCATAGCAGGGATCCTAGGATGGAGTGTGCCAGTAGACCAAGCTGTGGTAATTGCATGGCATACCACGTCTGTGGCATTATCTTGGATTATTTTTTTATTTCTTTTCATTCCTTTTCACTCTGCTAATAGCCTGTCCTCTGGAGTAATTAAATTACAGCCAACCAAAATTTTTGTGCTATGAGATAGTGCAAGCTTAGAGAAATATGGGATCGTGTACAGTTTATTTTCTGTTTTTTTTTTTTTGTTTTGTTTTGTTTTGTTTTGTTTTGTCTTTGGCTCTCAAGCATAAATCTGGCATAAAGTTAAAACATTTCTGATACTTACAGTCAATTTTTCTTCTTGCTTCCACATCAAGTTAATACTTCAAACACTTAAACAAACCAAGGATTGCAATTCCAATTTGTAATCAATTGACTGGCAGTAATAACCAGTCTAGATCATGCTGTACCTCAGAGATACCAGATGAATGGGTTTATATTCCCATTGCATACCATATGTTTTCTAAGGCAAAAAGCTATACAAAGCTAAGAACAACAACAGGGGAAAAAGAGGTATAAAATAAATAAGACACAGTAGCTAAAGAGGAATAAAAGCAGTGGATTGCAGAGGTGAAAGAATTAATTTTCTTATTTCTCCCAATATTTTCACACTCCCTAACATATCTGTCCAGATTTTTATAGTGATTGTAATAGTCAAATACCCATAGTTAAACACAGAACCTATCTTCTGTTACCTGCCTGCATGGTGTTTGGTACAAGGAGACTTCATTCTTGACTCTGGCTTGGGTGTCACAGTAATAAACACTGAATATTTGTGTTAGGTGAGCACTTTGTCAGAACTCAGGATGTATTCTTCACGCAATATATAAAGTACATCAATATCCCAAAGGTATAACAGGACAAGAGTAGAATTTGGTTTCAAAGTATGTTCTTCAGGGAGTACATGTATTTCCAAAAACAGACACTACAATCAAACTTTAAAGAAAAGAATTGCCCTGTATCACCTTTATGAGTCAAATTCAGAATAATGCAGTGGGTCTCCAAAAACATCTTTGTATATCCCATGAAAATATGTCCATAAATAGAATCATAGAATCATAGAATGGCTTGGGGTGGAAGGGACCTTAAAGATCATCTGGTTCCAACCCCCTGCCATGGGCAGGGACATCTCCCTCTAGACCAGGTTGCCCAAAGCCCCATCCAGCCTGGTCTTGAACACCTCCAGGGATGGGGCATCCACAGCTTCTCCGGGCAACCTGTTCCAGTGCCTCATCACCCTCAGAGTAAAGAATTTCCTCCTAATATCTAATCTGAACCAACCCTTTTTTAGTTTAAAGTCATTACTCCTTGTCCCATCACTACATGCCACTGTAAAAAGTCTCTCTCCAGCTTTCCTGTAGGTCCCCTAGGCTGAATAACCCCAACTCTCTCAGCCTGTCTCCACAGGTAGGTGCTCCAGCCCTCTGATCACCCTCATGGGCCTCCTCTGGACTTTCTCCAATAGGTCCATGTCCTTCTTCTGTTGGTGGCCCCAGAGCTGAATGCAGTACTTCTGATGGGGTCTCATGACAGAGCAGAGCAGACGGGGACAATCACCTCCCTTGGCCTGCTGGCCATGCTTCTTTTGATGCAGCCAAGGGTACAGTTGGCCTTCTGGGCCACAAGCACACATTGATGGCTCAGGTTGAGCTTCTCATCAACCAACAACCCCAAGTTCTTCTCCTCAGGGCTGCTCTCAATCCATTCTCCTGGATGGCATTCTCCTGCATGTTGACTGCATCACACAGCTTGGTGTTGTCAGCAGACTTGTTGAGGGTGCCTTCAATCCCACTGTCCATGTTGCCATAAGGATGTTAAATATTGCCAGTCTCAATATCAACCCCTGAGGAACACCACTCATCACTGCTCTCCACCTGGAAATAGACCTAATTGTAGAGGTTGACCAGGTCAAAAAAAAAAAAAAAGAAGAAGAAGAAAAGAAAAAACCACCAGACTTGTTTTTCCCTGAACTAAGGAGTGTAAAAAGATATTCACATCATTCAAAGTTCTCTACATTTTCAAATGAAGAGAACATTCAGTTTACAACAAAGTTCATTAGAAGGCAAAGAAGGAAATTCCTGAAAACACTGTCCCTACCTTAAATGAACAAACTACCAAACTATTTGTGTGAAGAGTAGACCCACAGAAAACTAGATTAAAACCATCTTTACAAGATTTTTTTTAAATAATATTTTCCACAAACCGTATCAATAAGCTCATATCTACATTCCTGAAGGAAATATGGAAGGAAATATTGTCCAAAAGAAAGAATAGATCTGTAACTGTTTTACTCCTTCTGGAGGCTAAACATTCTGTACCCTAATACTCCACTTGCTGCAGTCTACATCTCTATGTCAGCTAAGATGGAAACAAGATTTACCAAAGTCCTTACTTAAGCAGGAATAGTCATAGTTAAAACAACTTATCTGAAGAGATCTGCAGTTGCTAGGGTTGTGTCCACACAGGCTGTGGCTTGCCAATCTAAGTCTGGCACAGCCAAAGCTGTGCTAAATACTAGCTCAGGTTTGGCACTGTGCTAGGAACAATTCTTGTCTTCTGTTTCGGCATATCCAGCCTGTACCTTGTGCACTCTTGAGCTGTGCAGCATAAGCGTAGCTAAAGAACGAGGTAAGAAAGAGTGAATCTGCTCAGGAGAACAACAGAAGTCATAAAAGACACTTTCTTCAAAAGGAGTTATCAATCTTTCCATGGCTGGGAGCTTAGAGTGGGCCAATGAAATGCTTTGTGAGCAGGAAAAATACAGCAGGCAGTGGAGAGGGCCTTGGACAAATCCCAGCTTGTGAGACAGGTCTCTTTAAAAGATGGAAAGCTTAAAATCATGTTTTAGAGCATGTTTAGGGGCTGCACTAGAATAAGTCTGCAGCACTGGCAAGAGAGGCTTGTGGCCTGAAATATAAATCAAGCAAAAGGCTCTTGACATCCTAACTCTCTTCATTTGGAGAATAAATGGAGATAAAAGGGCTGAGGTTTAGTACATGTGACAACAACTATAGGCGTTTTTACTGCTGAAAATTCCATATGAAACTTTTATGACCCTATTCACACTAAGGGTTTTTTTTCAAGACTGTGGGCAAGAAATTAACCACAGAGCTTCAGTTAACATCAGTGGCAGCTGAGCAGCTGCTAGTAATTTCCAGTTTGTTCTCGGTAAGAGTTCCTTCTTCGGGAGCCACTTCCATCTTCAGGAGACCACAAAGCAAACCAGTTCCTTTTAAACTCCAACAGAGCAGGAAATGCTGACTTGTTTTCCTCTTTTCATGGAAGGGGCTCCCCTCAGGAAGTTAAAAAAAGGAGTGAAGGCTTCTTGGCACCTTATTTTCCTGCTTAGTTAGAGTGACTGTGTTACATAGCCTAGAAAATGCTGTCTCTGAAAGGCTTCCAAAGCCAAACAAGCCCAGTGCAGATTCAGCAACAGAAAGTCCTCTTAATAACACAAACTGAAAATGAAGGATAGGGCCAACGTCCTCTACTGCAGCTTCCCACCCTGGCACAGTTTGTACTACTCCTTCCTTCTGGCACACTCTGTGCCATTGCAGCTTCGCAAGCATCTTTGCATATGGAACAGCTTCTCCAGTCTCTCCTCTTTGTGAGAAGTAACCTTTCACCATGACACCCTGTTTTTTCTCCACCCCCACCTCTTCTTCATGGAAATTTATTCTGGCATTTTGATTTAAACACTATGATAGTATAGTCTGTGGGTAATGAAGATAAAGAAACATGATAGACCAGCTGCCCTATGACTAAAATGATCAACTAGGAGCAGATCAATAAACTGGGCCCCTAAAATTCAAAAATGGAGTTTCTCCTTGCAATAAAAATAACAGATACTTTTGAATGGTATTTTTCAGCCGTTGAGAAACCCATTCTGTTTTCAAGCAGGTACAGATGTACAGGGTCATCACTGACATTAGAAAATGAACATATATGTGGACAGGCTGTCTTTCTGCTGCTGTGCATTTAGTAAAAAATTTTTGGATGCATTTTTTGAACAACTGTATAACTTTAACCGGGCTTGGGGTTTTTGGTTGGTTGGTTGGTTGACTTTGTTTATTTCTTTGTTTTGAGTGAAAGAATCTGTTCAGAAACCAAACTGTTTTTGAGTGCTTCTCAGTTCTCTTCTCTGATAAAGACAAAAAAAAAAAAAAAGTTGTCAATACTGCAAAAACTACTGCTTGTAGTTAGTGATTGATCTAGTCTGGTTTTCCTATACAAAATGAGAATACATTCTCTTGAATATAGTTTAAAAAAAAAAAAAAACAGCTGAAATATTTCTTCTTCTCTAAAAAGGTGTAATTTTGATTTTATTTAGTATCATGTCAGAAATTTTGTTGTATACTGTTCTTTTTTGCTCCACAGTTATTTTCGTGGATGTTGAAATAAAAATTCTACTTATATATAATATATAAAACAGTTCAGTAATTCCTTGTCTGAATTATTGTAATAAATAAACTAGAACATGTGTGTTTAGGACATTACATTTACATTTAGTATAGAAAAACTAATTTTCTTTCAGATTCAGACGTGTTCTTTATCTGGTTGTAAACACCATAGAAAAATGAAAACTTTTACTTAATTCTATGGTCAAGGGTAAATAGGTAATAAGTAAACCTGGGGTAAACTGGGATGAAAGAGTGCCACTGAAGTCAACAAAATTAAGGATGTGTTCAGATAACTATAAACAATCAAGTAAGAACATATTTAAGAAGGTACTATCCCTTAGCAGAGATAAGAGGAATTGT
>VXAA01000745.1:29483-59812 GCA_013399115.1 Anseranas semipalmata
TATGATGGAGAGTGGTTCGGCAACCACATCAGCCATCTCTCTCAGCACCTTGGGATGTATACCGTCTGGCCCCACAGACTTATACACATCCAGCTTCATTAGGCGGTCCCGGACTTGTTCTACGATCACAGTGGGACAGATTCCTCCCCTCTCACCCTCTCCTCGAGTTTCAGGGTCCCGACAGACATAGGAGACTTGACCACCAGCGAAGACTGCAGCAAAGCGCTTATTGAGTACCTCAGCTTTTTCCATGTCTGAGGAAGCCAGTTCTCCCTTTTCGTTTATCAGAGGGGGAACACTCTCCTTGGCCTGTCTCTTCCTGCCTATGTATCTGTAGAACCCCTTCTTGTTATTCCTCACATCCCTTGCCAAGTTCAGCTCCATCTGTGCCTTGGCTTTCCTGATCCCATCTCTACACATCCGGACTGCACCCCTGTATTGCTCCCAGGCTACACAACCCTGCTTCCATGATGTATACATTGATTGTATACATTCCATGATGTATACATTCCTGATGTATGGTTTTATTTCTGCATGAGGATAGGACTTTGCATTTTCCCTTGTTAAATTTCATGAGGTTCCTGTCAGCCCATTTCTACAGCCTGTTGAGGTCCCTCTGAATGGCGGCACAACCATCAGTGGTGTATCAGCCACTCCTCCTAGTTTTGTGTCATCTGCAAACTTCCTGAGGATGCATTCTGTCTGAGCATCCAGGTCATTCATGAAAATAAACAGTTCTGGACCTGGTAAAAACATTTGGGGCACAGTACTAGTGATTAGCCTCCAGCTAGACTCTATGTCACCACTCACAACTCTTTGAGTCCCACAGTTCCACCAGTTTTCAGTTCGCCTCATTGTGCACTTACCTAGTTTTTACTTCATTGGTTTATCTATGAAAGTGTTATAGGAGACAGTGTTGAAAGACTTCATTTCAAGTTGTGATCAGCTATAACTCCTAACCCTTTTTGTTGTTGTTGTTGTTGTTGTTTAATTATTAAGCTCTCCAGCTTTCTCATTTGTTCAGCTGATTATTCCTGCCCATTGATTTGCACATTTTATTTTCTGGCTGTTCTTACACATCAGCAGATGTGTATTGGTCTCAACTCATGGTTTCCCAGCAAGGTTTGCATGTCCTTTCGCTAGTGCCATCTAGGCCATGTGTACCCAACTTGTTTATTAATATGTGATGTAATAAGTCCAGAGTCTTACTCTCATTTTCCATCTGGATTTAAGAGCACACCTTTGTAGGTTTGATGTCTACTCTCTTCAGATAGACAGAATCAAAGGCTAGCAGCTCTGTTTCTCTGTACAATGATCCAAAAAGGGTGTCAAATTCATTTTGTGAAGACAGTTAAGTTACATCTTTAAAGACAAGCAAAAAGTAGGTCAGAGAGTGGGGAAGTGGGCACATTATTACACACTAGAAGTGAACACTAATTATGGGATGACAGTGTTTTTTCCATAGAGAAAAGGTAGTGTGGATAGTTAGAAACTCTGCTTTCTTTTCACAAAATTTTATCTCACATACATTTCTAATGTGTCTTGATGGGATGACATGTTGGCAAGTTGCAACATAAACAGGACTTAACCAAAGCAGAAAAATCACAGGGCAAACTTGGCCTTCAGCTGTAATATTGAAAAAAAAAAAAAAAATCAAGAACCCTTAGAAATATTCAGATGTACTATAATAAAACCACTACTGCTAAGTGTTGTAAATCAAATGAGTACAGCTGTGGAAGCTGTCATTGCTGTCGTTCTGAACCTGTCAGCTTTTCTGCTTCCTCTGCATGGTTTGGATGTGCTGCATCCTCAGAGCTGAAATGTGGCTCACAGATTACCAGCTAGGACACAATTTCCCTCAGAAAGATCTGTGGATTTGTAGTAATGGACTTACCTAGAGGAGAGTTCTGTTCACAGCGCAGTACAATGAAAGAGCTGAAACGTTTTCACTCATGGCTGTATGTAAGGTATAAACCCGCTAGCAGGTAAAAATCTGTGAACGAACACAGGTTGACAGCACTTCAGTGACAGGAAGTTGCATGTAGAAACAGTGTCTCCTGTGAATGCCGATCTTTGCACCACTTTTGCCTGGGCTATATGGAAGAGATGTGAGTCAGGGACAGGCTGGAGCAGTGTCAGCAAAGCTGAGGTCTTGCACGCTCAGCTGCCACATACTGAAACTTAGCAGAGTCACAAATCAGGCTAACTTCAATGCTTCCCAGAGAATAAGGGAGGAAAGTTTCTTTCAAGTGTATTTTTTCATTTTCTTAACAGAAAATAAAAACCCTGATGTACTTGTTTCAGTCAGTATGATGTCTTGGGCAAAGAGGGAAGGTGCATCATTTTTTCTATAATACAGCCATGCACTCAGATTCATGAAAAGGACTGAGGAATTGCTTGTGGTGATGTCAGTTATTCTAGAGGAACAATGTTGTAATTGCATTTCAGTGGATTCAGACCTGGATTGAAGCAACACATCTTTGTGGCAGAGCTGTGGAAATTTCACCAGAACTGAACTTCCAATGATGGAAGACACTTCAGTTGGTGGGCTTCCTTTCATGTCTAAATGGACTGTATAAATCTGCAGACACTGCTGAATAGAGACCGACATACATGTGGAGACAGGTATTTGTTGTTTTTTGCCAAAGAGCTTTATAGTATTCTTGTGTTTTGTGATGTTTTTGAGACTGCTTCTGGACCAAAACTGTTGATTCTGACAAATAACACTTCACAGGCAGTTAGGTTGAAAAGTAAAGCAAACATTTTCTGGTATTACAGTACATATTTAAATAGCCAATTCATCTGAAATACAACTAAACATAGAAACTGATGTTTGCCAAATGTAATGCGCATAAGTCTGAGAGGATATGCAGGAATAATGAGCAGAGGAGAACAAGGCAGATCACTTTATCTGCTATCAGCATGGCTTGCATTGAAAGGAATGAGATGCCTCCAGACATTATGGATAGAAGAGCCTCCAAATGACAAGCGCAAGCCTTTCAGGGTAGTCTGCCTCTCTTTGCAAAGAGGCTGAAACAGTAAATCTCAACATAAACTATCACGTTCATTTTACCAAGTCTTAACACAAATACAATCACCACAGATGTCATCAGTGCTAACTACTCAGCACAATGGTGAAAAGGGGAGTTTTATATTGTCATGTGCAAAAACTGCAAATGTTGAGGTTGTAGAGGAGTGGGGAGGTATAAACTGTGCTGACTAGAGCCTTAGTGATGCACAGTGGACTAATAGAGTGCAAGAACAGGGCAGCTTAATTTTTTCATGAGCTTGAAGAGGGCAGGATTCAGCATACAAACTTTGGGAAGCACTACGGATATGTCTGAACTAACCCTCACTACTGAGGGAGGACGGTATGTATATACAACAGACAGGCATGGCATGGCGGCATGCCTTACCCCACACAGCCTCATATCTATTTCTTCCTGGTACTCAAGGCAATATTTCAGGGATATATTCTTCCACGGGTTCTTTGTAGGATGTGATTCACCTCCTGGTCCCTGAAGCAGAATGACTAATACAGTTTAATGAAAGCTGCAAACACACACTGTTTAAAAGTTGGGAGATTTGGGGGGGAGGGAGGGGGGTTGTTTTGTTTTGTTTTGTTTTTTGGAGTGTGGAGAATATTGGCTTAACTACTACATTCCTGTGGCACAGTCTGTTGAGGGCTTTGGCAGGAAATGGTGGTACTTGTGCTTCGGACTCGTTTCTGTTCCCTGGCAGCTGAGCCTTTTAAGAACCCAGGAAAACATTATAGCTCGAACTTGGAGCTCAGGGTGAACAATCTGAAGAAAGAAAGGGCTATGCTGGGCTGTCACTCTTTGTAAACAACCAAGGGACCAGCCTCTGCCTCCTACCTTGACAGTCTCAGTTAAACTTTCCTTAAAGAAGCATTCCTGGGAGAAATGAGTGAAATATCTATTCTCAGTGTCTGCAGCCCTGATATGACTCCAGAGCCTTCACAGTTCACTTGCAGTCCCTTCCCCATACCAGTTTTCCCTACAGCCTGATGAAAGGGGAAGGACTATCCTGTGTGCAAATCACAGGAGTCTCCCTCCCTCCCTTCTCCCACCCCAACAGGCACAGGCACTGGGCAATATAAAATGTTAAAAGGAAAACATTGAAGAAGCATGATTACACTTCTGTACCAGTTGCCAGGGCACTCACACGCCTCAGCACTGGTGGAGTTTCAGGGAACTGGATGGAAAAGACTAGAGTGACAGAGGACGCTGGAGCAGGCACCTTGGCTGTACGTGGTGCAAGTTGGCGGAAGCAGCTGATCACTCTTCCAGAGATGGAGAGAGGGGGGAAGTGACATATCAGATTTCCTTCTTCAGGCTTTTCAATAAACAGACATGTCCTTGTGTTGTCAACCAGCAGTAAAAATTCGTTTTCACTGCTCCATAAAGGGCCTTATTATGTTAAAATAATTTAAGCAAAGGACTTGAGGTTTGTGCTTTGCTTTGTTTCATTCTGTTTTGAAGAACAATACTAGACAAAACTGAATGCAAAAGCAAGAGACAAGAGCTTTGCTGCAGGCACCCTGAGCAGTGCAAAACACAGCAAGAATACCAACAAAGCTTCTCTCAGGTTGCTCAGCCTGTATTTGGTGACAGACAAGCTTTTGGAAGCCAGTTCAATGAGGATGTGAAACGGGTGTCTTAAGATCCAGCCGTCTCAAACAGTGCTATCTTTTGTCTCTCTAAGGATTGTGCTACTTTAATCTTAACCTCACATAGATGAAGGGTAACAAATTCATCATCTTCATACAGGACTGGTGTATGTGTGTGTGTTTTCTGCAAGGAAATTGTATTGAGGTTAGACTTGGAACTCACTGGTAAAAATAAATAATCTAAATCAATAAAAATGGACTTTTTTTTTTTTTCTGGGAGACTCATTTCACAAACACAAAAAGTAAACTGCCAAATACACAATGCAGGGTGGGGGGGAGGTGGAAATGGAAACAATTATTAGATTTCATCAGTTGCTCTATAATTGCCTGTCATCACTTCTGCTGTGTGTCTCTTCTCCATGTTATATCTCATATTTTTATTATCAGTATGTTATACAGAAAATATTACATGCAGTATAATTTAAGCTTCTAAATGTGTGCTTGGGCAGGATGACTGTGACTGTTGAGACTCCTAGATTACTTCTATTAGGGTGTGAATGTCATGCTATTTGTCATCCAAAAGGTAATTTTCCCTAGACTTATATTAAGGTCTCATATTTTATGATAACCTCTGTATTATGTTGATCTGGGCATTTTTCATGAACCCATTCATCAGACAGGTACCTCCAGCCTTGCAAAATTTTACTTGCTAGAGGTAATATAGGGGTAATCAAATATTTATTTATTTAATTATTTTCCCCAAGATGAATACATTTGTTTGTTTGTTTGTTTCATCAATAATAGCACAAGAGCATCTGAGTTCCTGTGAACATGACAGTAAAATTTCAGGACAAGTTTTGCACATATTAAGAAGTATATATATATGAGTTAATTTATTGATCTGAGAAAATACTACATTAGAAGGGAATCAAATTCGGCCTGGATTGAATGTTATTGCCTGGCACCTGCCTTGTAACCGCCAATCTCTGACTTGCCCAGAATTCAACACCGGTACAATCAAACAGTTAAGTGGTGCAGTGTTTGGGATTTTTAATGCGATTTGCTATGATACATTTGTACATGGACAGATGGGCAACTGTGTGAGAAGGACGACTGGATTTGAATTAAGTGCAAGTTCTGCTTTACACCTGGCTTAGCACAAGGAGGAGACCCAACGAAAGAGAAGAGCTTACATATTCTAATTAATAAGCATGAAAACAATTTGCAAGATGTCATATATTGTTTAGAAATTGTACTAAAGCTTCACAGGATAAGGGTCAGGAACTGGCTCCACTCAATGATAATTAACCTTTCAGATTCCTCTTAGGTTTCAGAGCAACTTGTGATCCTAATTGAAATTAAATTGAGGGAGGCGGGGAGCGACGGCTCTTGCCAAACTATAAACTGCAATAAAATGCAGCAGCTTTAGCTGTGCACACTAATTTCTTCTCGTGGAACACTCTGAGGAGCTGATACAGACACTAAATCAAATCTGCAGCTTTATCTGACTAGGTGAGGCCTCGGCACTCCAGTCAAGAAGCAAAACAGATGCAGATCCCTTTGCCAGCAGCATACATTTCCTGTGGATAAAGGGAGCAATTTTCTATTCCCTCAGGTGCTGCTCTGCACTGGCACTCAGTGAGCCTAACAAAAAATCCCAGCTGCTCTCACCTCAGAGGAAGAAAACACAAACGGTTCTAAACAAATCAATCTAACATTTCCTAGAGCTCTTAATGTGGAACAAAATCAATGCTTTTTTGCCTCCTCCCCTTTTTTACATAATAAAAAACTATGGGTTCCCGTCGTCCCCAATATGTCTGAAGCCAGCAAGTGTAAATGCAGCCATTCGTGTAATTTGAATGATAATCGAAAATAAGCGGAAAAGGAGGATAAATTTATCAAACTTGTGAGAATATTCTAGGAAAAAAGGAATTTCCTGAGGTAACTGTCCTTGACCTGGCTCTTTAATCGAGTGAAATTTCATCACTTTATCTAATATCATGCTTCATGCTTCAGGCTCCCAGCAATTCTATTTTAGTGTGGTCTAATGGGCAGCTGACACATCCACTCAGCACCAGACTGCATAATATGTGCTGACACACTGTGTGGTGAGCACCCTATTGAGAGCTGCTTATTTGTGCCTGGCAAGGAAAAATTTCATCCAGTAAAGTCTCTTCATAACAATTTCAGTCTCAGTTTTCAGGGCCTCTGTGGACTCCACATTTTGAGAGGTTCGGAAGCACTTGCAGGGAAATTCAGTCAGTTATTTGGGTGGCTGTACATTATCTGACTTTAGGTGAGAGGTTGTGAAAGCACCGGTTATGGTTGTCTGAAACCTGAATCTAGATAGTGTAATGAAGAGTGTCATTCTAACTGCTTTGCGGCCAGCTCTTCTCAGAACCCCTGATTCAATTTGATATTCTGAGGTTAGTGCACTGTATTGGGACTGAAAATAGGAATGCACATGAAAAGCTTTTATATTTATTCAGTTCAGTAAGCATGGCAAACTCATCAACAGCTATTTGTACACTGTAGGCATGGTGCGACTTACTTTGATGTTCTGATTTATGCTTGCTGTTTTTCCTGTAGTATTACTTCAGAGTAGAAACGGACTCAAAGAAAAAAAAAAAGAAAAAGAAAAACAAGAAAAAAAAAAACAAACGAAAACAACCAGATGTGGCTCTCAACATAATAGCAAAGGACATTATCATAAACAAAGCTACATGAGAAAATAAAGGAATGACACAATCACAGAGATTCTGCCCTCTCAACCTTAGGTGGAAATCTAATTCACTAGACAGAGACCAAGAAATACATTTCCTGTACACACACAAAGAGCTAAGATCTCTCTTCTTACTTAATAGCTATGGAGAGATAGGTAGTATGCAAGTGTGTAAAGCGAGCTATATGTATGTACAGATAGTAAAAGAATAAGTGTATACACATAAAATTGTTTAACAACTGTGTCTTACCAGCCTATCCACACCAGAAAGTATAACCAAATTGTATCTAAACATACAATTACTCATCAACTTAATATTTTCAGTAATTAAAGTAGAAAAAGAAATTATTTTGGAAACATTGTGGAAAAAATATTTCTGATCTTTTATCTAACCTGTGTGTATTACATAGCAGGTGCATTTTCTAAAGGGAAATACATGATATAAACACATAGAAAATGTATGTATAATATCCACAGGTATTGCTTGCAGGAAACGTGTTTTGACCTTGCCAGTGTTAAATGTAACCTGAGGTTTTTAAGTCTTTTACTTTAGACTATTCAAAGTCAGATCTTTCAGTAATTGACTATTTGGGAGAAAATCGCTAGAAAATTTTGCAAATAGGAAAAAAGTCACATCTTACAGACATAATAACCATATAGACATCGGTTATATTCACCACTGATGTATATACATTTCTAGAATCGGAAGTATTGGGTTTAAAAGCTTGGCCACTTCACCAGAGAGTTTGCAAACAGCAAAATATGTTCTCATATGGATTCGGAACTGTGCAGCAGGAGGGTACTTTTGAGGTTTTTAAATCTAAAAGGGCAAAATTATTTCAAGGCAGAATATAGCTCTGCATTTAGTGCTGTCTAGAGAGTTATGGTGAAAAACCTGCATACATCAGTAATACTTCAGAATTGCAGTTACCAAGAAACCAAATGAAGAAGGATTGTGGTGTTGGGTTTTTTGGTTTTGGTTTTGTTTTGTTTCTTTCAGAGAAAATGAAACTCTGAAGGGCCAGACAAATTAATGTACAAACAAATGTTTCAGATTGTATCAGATTCTTATTCATTATTATCTGGACAGGATTTTATTTGTTAGTTTGTTTTGCATAACTAAATATTACCTTGAAATACTTCACTTTAAAGACTCATATTTCCCTAATTAGAAAACAGAAGCCAAGAATATAATTTGCAACAACATTTTTGTCGCAAATTCCCCTAGCTCCTGTATTTCAAAGTTACTGATTTGTAAGAACGGGAGATTGCATAATTAAAGACTGAATTTTCCTTTAAAAGAAAATAAAGTGTTTCATTTTTTAGCAGTATATTTAGTGTGTGCATTCAGTAAATACATACTCATTTGCTTGCACCACGCACAAATGCAAGTATATGTTTATCCATCCACCTACTCATTTACTTATTTCCTTATGTAAATAGACTAGTACATATACAAGCACGAAAGTCTCCATCACAGACAAGTAAAACAATTCTCTTAAAAATAAAAGACAAGAAATGCTACAGATTTAGTCCCTACAGTGACATTAACTTTGCCATCTTGTACAGACTGGGAGCAATATTGTCAGTGCCTGTAAAATACGTGTTAGCCTTTATCACAAAATAGACAGGGTGTACCATAAGCCAAATAATAACATCAGTAAGAACCTAAGTCTTTGAATTTCTAAACATTGTATTTTACTTGTCTGGGCTTCCTTGCAAATTAATATAATTTCATTTCAGTGTGATTTCCAGCTATGGAAAGAATCCTTTCAAGGGGACTGCTGGAAGTAAGACTTAGCTTTTGAAGAAGAATGAGGCCATATGGTCTGCAGCAATTTTTCTGTATGTGCTCTGGAGATAAGCTGCCTCTCTCATCACAGTCCTTGGTCTCACCTTCGCCTCATAGTTGTTATGCACAAACTAGCTCAGCATCAGGATGGAAATCAGTTTATGGTTGAGATAGTAGGATGAAGGAGGGGAAAAAAAAGACAAAATTATCACCCAGAAAGAAGATTCTGGGCTGTTTCTGAGAACTGTGTCTCCTTGTCAGAAAATGTCTCCTTATCTGTAAGAGAAGGAGATGGTTCAGCTCAGCCTCAGGGTTCAGACCATCCTTTCAGCCCATCAGCTTCAGGTCCACAGATTTCTCACTCTCATGCAGCAGTGTCACTTCCCAGAGACCATTCCCAAAATGTGCGATAAATCCCAGAGGAATGAGGAAAGAATAAATTGATGATGTAGCAGCTGAATACAGGACTCCTCTATGCAGGTCCAGTGTCAGACAAGGAGCCTGTCCCTGACCTCACCAAGTGGAGCTGTACAGCTGTGAGTGTAGGCCACATCCTAAAAAGAGAAATAAGAAAGTACTACTCATGTGCAGCTTCAGCCCTACAAAATAACCACCAGAGATATCAAGCTAGTTTCTCATCACATAAGCTTTGTCTTCCCACCTGTGTGTGTCTAAAGGTAGCCTTCTGCACTGGACTTCACGTTCCCTGGAGTCCCAAGATAAGTGCAAAATATTTTTGTCCGTGAAGTTATGACTTCACAAGTATTCAGACTTACACGAACTAACCGAGCAAATCTTATGCAGAGAAGACATATACAGAAACTTTCAGAAGATTCCTCAATAGCTTTTCACTGGAAGAAAGGTACATTCGTTTCAGAGTTCTTCATCTGTAAAGGTGAGTCGCAGCATGCTTCAGTCTCCAGCCAGATAATGTATTGATCTTTGCCGCTCAGCCAGAGTAAGTATTTATCAGTAAATTCAAGTTTTCAAGGGAGAGCACAGTAATTGTGCACACATGGTGTGATATTTAGAGGACAAGGCAATGCAAGAAGGTCTTTTAATGAGCTTGAAGAAGGAAGAAGGAGTTCAGAGAAAGCAAAAGAGTTATTATAGTTCAACAGTAAGCTCTATTTATGCACCGCATCCTAATGAAATCTGTATGCCATTTATCCAAATGAATAACAAAGAAACATATAAGCAGTGGAAAGAGTCAAATGAACAAAACACTTTCTAGCCTTCTATATAGATCTCTTCTGAAGCCAGCATCCAAACAAAAACAGAGCAAAAAGACAGAAAATTCTAGCAGTATCTTCACATGAGATTGTACATGAAAAAAAAAAAAAAAAAGAAAAAAAAGTGGATATGCCACCTAGTATTAATATACTTAGAACCACTAGAAGAGCTTTCATAGAAATCTATTTTGATATGTGTGTATGCATCATATAAACATATATATTTATGTATGTGTGTATTTCATTTAATTATTAGAAAAAAGTTTTCCTAGTTGTGAATTTTAGCTAAATCTAGTAATTTAAAATGTGTTGCACAAAGCAATTTCAGATGGCTGCTTAACTTTGAAGTTATAATATTTCACTTGCCTTTGCTATGGAAGTTATAACTAGCATACAATTTGGAACGTGATACCTGAATTCCAATCATAAAGAGACATTTGGATTATTTGCAAAGGTACATCCATTTCCTTCAGGAACAATTAATGAGGCAAAAACCTTGAATAATGCAAGTAGGACCTTCCTAAAGGAACATATGACAACAAGGGCCAGTGAAAAATTCATTCATTTGGCGTTGAAAGCACGTTTCAGAGCAATACACACATATTGTATTGCTTCTGCTTTTTGGCTAACTAATTCCATAAATAATGAATTTAAATTACACAATTAATTAGTGAGGCCTAGGGTTCAATGTGGAATCAATAACAATCTTTCCTCTGTAATGCTTTAGGTTAAGATCCCCAAATAAACATTTAATTTATATTTTCATAAGGGAGTTACTGTGTATATACCAAATGATTATTAAATGCTTTTACAGAACAAGAGATTAACTATATAATAGATGGAACATCTGTTAAACAGATTTTAATTCCAATATCCATTTCTCTTAGATTTTAATTTGAATATCAATTTCAAGGTACTCAACTTATCTTACAGGAGCTGTATTAATACTTTTTGCTCGGTATGCAATTGTGAACAGCTATTTACTGTATAGCTAATAGAAGCTTTACATGAATAAGGCTGTATGAATGGATGTGATGGCAGTACAGAAAGAGAAGTGTGCGCAGAAGTGTCAGGCTCTAACATAAAACATACCAGGGGATGATGGAAGTGTCTATGCTCTGCTTCACGTGGGAAAGGCTTGAGACAGGTCTACAGATGCTCCTCAGCCTTGTCCCCTTGGAATTTTGCCACAGGGCTGCACAGCAGAAAGCAGAGGCACAGCATTACGCCAGGCTGCGGCAGAGCATGAACAGAATCACTTCACAGGTGGCTTCCTCTGCTCAGTGACAGTGGCTCTGAATAATGGGTCAGTATTCTGTTTGCAAAGACTAAAGAAATTAGACAGAACTACAATCACATCTTTCTCCAAGAAAAGTCCAAGAAAGCTGTAGTTTGGTAAACGCCCCTTTGTCCTTGAAGACACATCATCACCATTGCTCCTGTCCTAACAATAAAAATACCTTTGAGCATCACTGGTAAGTGATGAAATAGTAATTAAATGAGGCAGATATTAGATGATTTAACAACTGAAGAAACTGAGATTTTTTTTAATGTAGAGAGGGGAGCAACAAGTCAGCTTCCAGGCACTTAATCAGACAGGTGCTGCTGCATTTTAAACAACGCAAGAATCAAGCTACAGATCTCCAGGACACGTTTAACTTTGTCTTGCGTTAAATTGATTACTAAAAATGTGGAAGCAATTTGTGTTAAATGAAAACATTTGGACATGGGTCATGGGTCTGACTGCCCTAGCCAAATGGTTATTTCAAAATTGTCCACTGTGGGATTTCTTGCACTTTCACTGAAGCATGTGATGCTAGCCCTTGTCCAGTGTAGAATACAGGGTTGGATGAAGCCAATATTCTTTTCGGTAGGGGCATATTTCTGTGTTAATTAAAATTATCTTTTAATTAAAATTAATTTCAGTCCTTTACATAAACCTACACCCAATTTCTACTCAGCTTTTCTAAAATGTTCAGTACAGCCAAGTGGCTGAGGCAGAGTGTTAGAGGTAGAAATCTCTGTAGCATTTTAGATAGATAAACAACTCACCAAGCATGAAAATTTCCAAACATATATGGGGGTATCAGAATATGTTTGATAAGGAAACATAATTTCTCTCTTAAAGTAAGTGCATTTGCAGGACACAAAATCTTCAACTAGCTGTATGCAACAATGTTTCATCACTTAACTTCAGTAGCTTCAGGACTTACTAAGGAAAAACAAATGATTTTCTCAAGACATTTGAGAGAGCCCATGACAGAGACCCAATGGTGCTCAGTTACACAAAGTCCCAGTGCAAAGCCTGAATGACAAGGATATATTTCCTAGTGCAGCTGCTCCCTGGCTCTGAGTGAAGTCCTGGTGCTTCAGGTTTTCTCTTCTTACACTAGGTCAGCAAAATGCACTTGTATTTCAAAAGCTTCATGGACTTTGTTAATGAATGTTTGTGAAATACCTCAAGAACATTTAAAGAAAGATGCTAGAGAATTCTAAAGGATTACTGTTTCCCAAGTGCATTGTAAATGAACACAAATGCTTTTGTGCAAACTGACATTTTCACACACATACTGAATTGCTACAAAAATCCCAGCTTCATTGTATTAAATATTAAGAAAGATTTTTTTTTTTTTTCCCTAGGAATTCAGTATACGTGTGAAAATATCAGCTTGCAGAAAAGCATTTCTATTCATTTTTGACAGGTGTTTATCACATTGCATGAGACAATGGAAAGGGTCAAAGTCCAAGAAAGAAACCTTTTCTCTAAGATGTACTTTGTGAGTTAGAGTATTCTAGTAGCAAAAGAGGTTCTATCGCTCAGTTAAGGTCACGAGTTCATCCGTAAGTCACAGACTGATAGTGTTTTGTGGAAGATCGCATCTCAAATATAAATTTAACAACATAAATCCAATGGGAATAAAGAGGACTTGCCAACGGTTGAGACTTCAATCCTGTTCATGTCTCTTAGCCAGTGTAACAGTAAGGGTGTATCATTTGGCCACACATTTACCTCATAACACGCATGTGCTCTGAAGACCACTCTCTATACTAAGAGACTCTGTACCTATATTGGTATAGGTAGTCACCCTTTCTTTTTTCATGAGAGAAATTCTGACTATCTTAGTCTATCATCTATGATGACAATCCCTTTGAATATTTTACTTAAATGTCCATGTAATAGATATTTGGGGAGACAAAGGAGTGAGGGCTGTTGGAGTTCCTCTGTGATTTATTTCTGTTTCTAGCATGCTCTTTGTGATCCACAGCATAGGCTTTCCTTTCTTATATTACTGTATTCAAATCTCCACTTACCTTAAACATGTTCTTAAGAATAAGCACACACTTGCACCATTCTTTATATCCATATAAAGTGACTGGAAAAAAATAATTAATTTGAAGGTTATCATCTTCTGTAAGGTTTTATTTTTTGACTATATTCCTACCAGTTGCAAAGAGATACACAGGTTACACTCTGAAGATATCTAAAAATTATAGACAACCCCAAATTTTACACTGCAGAATGTAAGAAATTCTTTCTACTTAGGGAGCAGCTCATTTTAAATTGTCCTCAACTACTGTATTTTATGATGGTCTTAATTTGGAGATACATCAATGAAATTACCTAAAATAATCCCAAGATATTAAAACATATTTTGCAAAATATGCAGAAGGCAAAAAATACAGGTTCAGATTCTGTATCTGCCTAAAAGATTCAAATCCACATCTCCCAGGAAAGCTCCTAAACAACATACTTTGAAAGGGGAGTGGGGCTTTCAGACTTTTCTGGCAATGTGGTTCTTTTCACATCAAATGCAAGGGATACATGGGAAGTAGCAACTTCTGTGACTCAGTAGCTACTTGATACCTGCAAACATCCTGCCTGGGTTTTCATGAATATACCTTATTTTATATGAAGGTGAATAAGTTTCAGTAGACAGATGGCAAGCATCCAGACCAGTAAGTTAGAAATTTGAGTTAGGGAAAAATTTTGGAAAAAAATATGCATCCAAATTACCTCAGTCAAGGAGGGATTTAACCTGAATCTCCTGTTTTCATCAAAAGCTGCTGTCATTTATTTTTTCATTCTTATCTAGATGGCCAATTTCACCTTTCTGCTAATAATTTGAGGACAGCCTAACTATCTTCTTTTTTCTTTTTTTGTTTAAAAAAAAAAAAGTTCCAAAAACCATCACCTCTGAGATAAAAAGAAAAATGAATGAAACTGAAAATTAATTATGAAGCAATTCATTTAAGAAATCAAAACAATGATGATACCTAGACTAGGAAGCTAGAGATCAAACCTAGTTCTCCCCAGATCCTCAGGCTGGACCCATTTTTCACACACACACACACACACACACACACAAATGGCTCAGCTAATTCTTCCCAAAGCCCTTCCTATGGTTCTCAACTACCCTGTTTTCTTTCTGTGGGGGCAGAGGGTGGCTGGGGAGGTAGGGGTAGTGGTAATGACCTGACAGATAAAGGGGACATACGGAAATGTTGGTGGGGCTGTGAAGAGAAACCAAAACTCATATACAGCTTTCTATGTTTCTGTGTGATGCAGTCAGGAAAATCTTTGCTGAGGAGTTTGACAAGATGGCCTGTAACAAGATACCCAAACATATTTTTAAAACTGGAGAAATTACATTACCTTAAGATTTGTTAACCTAATTTTTTTTTGATATTTCTCTTTCAGAAATGACGAGTCTCCTTGGGGTAGACCAAGGTTAGGTCTACTGTAGCTGACTGAGTATGTTTTAATTTGTGTATGTGGAGAGCAGTAATTTGGCCTATACAATCAAGAAGAGGTAGGATGCTTTAGAAAAGAGATATTGTGCAGAAGAGGAATAAAAAGTTGTTGCAAAGAAAGAAAGGTTCATGTTCTAACAACTCCTAATGTGTAAATGGTTTAACGTGAATAATAATGCATATATTCATAATTCATCCAGAGCAGAATGCATGGAAGAGACATAAAAGAAAATGCACATTTTTCTCATATGTATAGGGTTGTTCTAAACAATTTGGAGCAAAACACCCAGGATGTTACTTCATGAGGACAGGAACTCATCAGAAGTTTAGGAAACCTTTAAATGAATTCTTTTAATTTTCTATTGCATTTTAAACCACTAGATTCACCATGGCTAAGAATCTGAAATCTTTAATCTAAATAAATTGCAAAGCCACCAAAGAAAGCTATAATCTCCAGCAGGGCTGAGTAAAGCAAAAGTAAGGACCTTTGTTCTACTAAATGCACATAAAAGGGCTAGGATTTGATAGATGCACTGTATCCCTGTTATATCCTTTTCTCTCATCAAAACACTTCAATGCTCATCATGGGTCTTTTCATGCTAAAATAATAACAATAAACACAAAATATGATCAGCTACAGTAGCATTTCACACCACCCATCAGTTACAGAGCCTGAAACAGGAAGCACCATTTTCCAAATTGAAAATGTTTGAATGGGCTGTCAAAAAGCCTCTCAGTAAATGTGTTCCATCCAACAGAAACAAACCCTGTGCAAACAAATCAAGTGGTGCAGAAATCCTTTGCACAAGATGATAGGCGAGGCCTCCATGCTGACACTGTATGCAAGCCAAGTTTTCATGTACTTTGATGGCTGACCTCCAACTCCTGACATATTCATTATATTCCAGCATGTTGGGCGCAGATTGCATTGAAGTGATGACAGCTACAAGACAGCCAGCGAGGAATATGGGCATTCTGGCAACAGGTGGCCTTTCACTTGTACTGGGAAAGTTAATCTAGTTTATCATCAAAGTATATTATGTTCAAGGAGTGTCAAGTTTTGAGAAGTCTAGTGGCAGATCAAACAGAGAAAGCATTCTTCCATAGACTGTGACATTTTTTGTAGACCAAACCTTTCAAACAGCTCTATTGTTTATGCTTGATTTAGGTGAGTTAAAAAGTTATGCCATTGTCTCGGGCTTTATGTCACTGGTTCCAAATTACAGTTTCTGCTCTATGAAAAAAGGTGATGGAGGCATGCCATAAAGCATGCAGCCCTGGGACCACCATCAGCCACACGCTGGGGAACACTTGATTTCCTTTCAAAAGGTGATTTTAGCAAAATGATACTCCTCGAGGAAAAATAACAGAAAGAAACACTGAGAATGTGCATGTCTTTGGTGCTGACAACCACATTGACTGCAAATCCAGTCCTGAAAAATCTCACCCCCTTATCCACTTTCCTTATCTACTTCAACAGACTGAGGAAAATGATGTGTAAAATTGAAATCATGTCAAAGTCTCATAACTCAAGTGGTAGATGTGAACTCTTCGTTTAATTTCTTTTCTGTTTTTGGAGGTAAGTCAGAAAAATACTGCAGCCTAGTTAAAGAAAACCATTGATTTTACATGTAAGAATATAGCCACAGACAGCAATGTTTTGGGGCGGTAAAGTGTTTTCTCACTAAACAAAGATTATCAACAAAGTAAATCTGCTCTCCATGGAAATTAAAAAGAAATATAGTCAAGAGATATGAATGACAAGACGAGACCCCCAAACCCAAAATACAGGAAACTGAAATCTGGAAATCCTGATGAAGTGTCCCAGATAGTGCAGTTTTAATATCCTAAGTAATTTTTCATCTCTACTGACCACTTTCTGGGATGCAGACTTAGCTGAGGATCTTGGAAGTAAAACTAAGCAGATCAAGAGAAATGTGATCTAACCAAGGAAACTGAGCCACCAGCAGAACTGGCAGACTAGCAGGGCTCAGCCTCCGGCTCCTGTAGGGTACCATGGCAACATTTTCAAATAAAAATTTCAGGCTTTCAGATGAAGTACTTTTTTTTTCTGAATTTCTATCAAAAATAACAGCATAATGGAAAATGCAGACAAGTGACTTCACTAAATAAAATAAAATTTGTCAAAGAGAGGAAGAATCACCTTTTTCATCTTTGTTGCTAACAATGTATAAAGATCCAAATGTAGTTCAGCAGAAAAACAGTCCCAAAAATCCAAGTATGTATGTGATAAAGAAAATTATTATTTTTGCAAAGCTGAATCTTAATCAGAAATCTCATAAGAATATTTGCTTTATGCATTACTTAGATGTAGTATCTGAAAGATTTTAATTAATACAGATGTATTGAAGTTCTAGCTGAGGTGAAGAGTGTGTTCCCTGAAGTCATCTCCATCTGCTGCACTTTGACCTTCACCATGGACTTGTCTTTGAGCACATGAACCAAATTATTTTGAAGAGCAACTTTATGAGAGAATGTGTTCCAGAAAGAAAGGGAAAGGGAAAGGAAGGGAAGGGAAGGGAAGGGAAGGGAAGGGAAGGGAAGGAAAACATTATCTTGGAAAGTAAAGCCAGCTAGGAAAAAAATAAATAAAAGCAGGAAATAAATTAAACAAGTTTGTAGCATGTGACAGATGAAATGAAGCTAAGAACATTATCTAATAAGGAAAACCAAACCGTTGAACAGCAAGTATGCTGCCTTTCTTGGATTAATACACCCAGATCACTACCTCTTATGGTTACAATGACCACAGACACCCATTAGTTGACAGCTATGAATATCTTTACTTCTCTGAGTCCTTTCTTATACGTAAGGTTGGCTTCTGGTTCATCAGCTGCTTGCCCCAGCCTGTCTAGTGGATTTATAGCTTCTGATTATGATCATCTTTACAGTGTTGTGCAGTTAATTAAGATACATCTTCATTCTAATCCTTGTGTGACTGAAAGCAGAATCACGCCCACAGGCTCTAATTTATTTCGTATTACAAAAAAATAAAAATAAAAAATAAATCATTTTTGAGTAGAGATGTCTAGTTTTGTGTCATGTTTTGTTCCTATTGCTTACATTGGTCTGAACTCCTTACAACTGATTTTACAAATGGTTTTGAATTTAAAAGATGTTATGCAGTTCCTTGTGCTGCTGTCTTGTCTTTCCCAAATGATCTTAACTGCCAGGGAGAGAATGTTTCAGAATTTTAATTTAATTTTATTACAGAGTTCTTCCCAATTTTCTCCTTATTCCCTGTATCCAGTTACTAACAAGTTCGGAGCCCAAAATAAAATGGCATTTAATTAACCAAGTTTGCAAGTGTCCTGTGTTGAGGAACATATGGTGGAAGTATGACATATAGTATTGATTAAGATAGAAGCTAAATAATAACCATTTGAATTTTTTTTTTTCTTGCTGTTTGATAGTAACAGACTTCCTATTCTCTGCTCATATGGTGTAATAGTTAGCCTGTGAAAGCAGATCTGTGGAAAATAAGCTTTGTAACCACATGAAAAGGTCAAAAAAGTGGGACCAGATATGACGTTTTAAAGTCTTAATCTAGAGATGGCTGTTCTACTTCAGGAAAAAAGAAGATATAAACTTAATTTGATTTATGTGCCTTCCTCAGCTGAAAGGGTAGGTTGTATCTAAATCCACAGTATTTTAAGAAGAAGCTTAAGGGTTAAATTTGCTTCCATCTTCATACTTACTATTCCTCTGAACCTCTGTACAGAAGTTTTGCAGTCTTATAAAACCTAGAAACAGAGCTGCATGTTTTTTCAGTGTTTCATACAGACAAATTAGCTTCTTAGCTTCTTAAGCATACCCAGACTCTGCAGAGCCTTGTTACATTTGCAGGGTGCTCCACCAGCAGAAACAAGACTGAGAAAAGGAAATTTTGTTATTCAGATCACACCATTTTATGACTTGTAATGTGTTTATACCTAGACTAACAGAATGGAGTTCTGATTCACAAAGGACATTTGTTGACACTACCTTAATAAAATCAATAGGCAGTAACAGTGAAAGACAGAAGTAAACTGAAACTGTGGAGGAACAAAACAATCATAGCAAGTTCTCAAGACAAAAGTACTTCTAGAGTTTCGATTGTCAATACAGTTTTTTTGTTTCTGTCACATTTCAGTGAAAACTTGATTCTCACTCCAATTTATAGTTGCCTTAGTTTAATTCATCATCAAGAATTTTTTCCTAAATTATAATTTCTAAGAATAATGATTAAACTTGAAAAAGATCAGAGGTACTCACCTGGAACACTTGAAGACAGATGCCCTTGCTAACAGGGCAGAGAGACATGATGGCTTTCAATTATGGCTAGTAACACTTAGCCACTGGTCTCTAGTAAAAACACTCAGGAGCAGGAATTATGTTTCTGAATGTTCCTTTTTTTCAATGAACACTTCATGTGTTTGCTTAAACATAACTTTTGCAGCAAACATTTTAACCAACAAATTCCCCTGAGAGTGAATTGTAAAGGCAAACACTAAGGCTTTCTCTGGACTAATTCAAAGCTGTTGTTTTTTCAATAGCGAGATAACAAAACAAAACAAAACAAAACAAAACAAAGTGTTATCTCACTCAAAAATCTTGGCACCAGTCAAAGCATGTTCACTGTTTCCTGTGAAGTACCTAAGTAAGGTCAGATCTGCACCCTGCCCCTGCAGTTGACCTCATCTGATTTACTTTGTGCTAACTCTGAAAGTGCTGTGTTTATACTGCATTTTTAGTACCCATCAGTTAATGCATAGTAGTTACCTGTCTGTAAAGCACTTCTTCACCATGTAACGCAACAGCCGAAAAAGGAACTCTTGTGATTCATCCACTTAGGCATAATGTCAGACTGCCCCAAGAGACAAAATTGTGTGTTAGGCAACCATACTTGTGTGTCCTATTTTCCTGTTGCTCTAGAGATGGTGTCAACAGAAACACACCTGCAGTGGCAACACTATGCACTGGCACAAGTAACAGCAAGCTCCTCTGACCGTACTGTGGGGTCAGAATCCAAAGCAGTTTGCCTTTCCCAGTCACCTGCATAAGCAGCAGCAATGTGAATTATGGAGATAATATTTCTTTTCCCTCCAGATATCTGTGATGTATTTGGTTAACAGAGGCGTCCTCACATTCCTACACTACCTATTCTGTATTTGCCCTATATTCATTCTCTAGAACAGTATTTGAGATATTTACCCAGCTGTAACACATTCCTAAAGCACGTATTGCAGCCTTCTGCTGATGTGGTCACACGTCAAGTGGTTAAGACAATGAAAAGATCAACAAATCATATATCACGTAACTAAAATGCAGTATAAAATATTGTCTTTTTTAGATGAAAAATCCAAAAAAAAAAAAAAAAAAAAAGAGAATACTTAGAATACTAAGCTTTTCAACCTGAAATATACATACATCTTGTCTATAAAATGCAATGCGGGTATCTGAATGCATTCTGATGTGTCAAATGTCTACAGTAATTTCATGGCATGAACTTCCAATGGCTCTGTGACATTGCCACTAATTTTTCTTATTAAGAAAAATTACTTCTACATTCTATCATGCCAATTTCTGGAGGTACGCACTAAGGAACTACTGTACAGTAACTCAAATTAGATACAGCGTGTCTCTGCTTAATTTACTTCATGCTGTTAATTACCCATCTAGAGAGATTTTAATGATGCCACATTTAATAATCCAGATCTGTCTATGTATAAGCACAAATGTTTAAGCTGAGTGGAACTGATTTTGTTTCGATACATGACTGGCAACAGTAACCTGAGAATTTCATGTAACAGGATGTCGAATAGGCTGTTTTTTTACTAGTCTTCCTGCCAGTAACAGATTGATAGTGTAGAAGGCTTCCCTAGGAGGCACTTCTTCCTGCAGAGACTCTTTTGTGGAGAGCCAAGTCACTTAATCCCTAGGTCCCTTTCATTTTGCAATCCAGACCAAAGGGCTCAGTCACATATAGTCATACACTCGGTACGTAACCTGCGAAGAGCTATGCTTCAGAGGCAGTTCCTATACTTTTCTCACAGCCCACCGTCATCTGTGGTTCCCTATCTTTTGCTGGAAAATAACATGCTTTGATCAGAATAAAAGGTACTTTCCAACAAAGGAGTACTGGTAAATTACAAGGGGTCTGGCTGGGGAAAGAATCTCCTGCTTAAACACAAAACCTGAAAGAGGATAGACATAAACATTTTCAAACCATGTCTCAAAATGATGCTTAAATGAGAATGGAGTTCTAAGTGGACTGTTCCCATGTTAAAAGTCAAATACATATTCAGGTACGTGCTGAATTAGAGCTATATATATTATCTATTTATAAGTTGCTTCACAAATTCACATTGGTTATGATTTCATTCATTTTTCAGATATTTTATTTACATCTGGCCTTCTACTGTCTGTCCTGTGGGTACAATGAGGAGTCGTGCTATAACCTGTGCTCTTGACACCCAAGAAGTGCATCCCAGAAAATATTTCTTCACCCAGCTGGTCATATCCAGCATGGTCTGTTGCCCTTTGTATGTGTCCTGTAGACCAGGGAAACCTGGTTAATTAATAATTCCTGCTACTTTTGCAACATTTCACCCTATAAGAACATATTTAGAAATAAAACATTCATAAACACAGATAAACTGCATTAATCTGTGCCTTTAGCCTGATGAGGGCAGGAAACTTGTTGACTTTCTTTACAGCATGTTTCATCACTCATGAAGATGAAGACTATGCAGAGAGAAGCATTTTAACATTATTATTAAGCATTATTTATATATTTCAGCATAATTGAGGAAATGTGCTCAACCTTTTATTTAAATGCAAATAAGTAAGCAGTAGGGAGGCTTGGAATTGATTTTACAAATTTCACAAATAACTCTCATAGTCTTAATCTATCCAGTCTCCCTCTCATCATGCTCTGTAGTTTAGAGTTCTATTTAATGCTCTGAAATCCACAGGGATAACAAAGTGTTTGAGCAGGAAAAAAAAAAAAAAAAAGGTCAGGAGTCTAAACTTAAATGATGCAGGTATACACAAAGGTTGTGTAAAATACCAAGAAGCCATTGTCATCTCTTTACCCAGAGAAATGACATTGTAAACATCTTGCGGTACAACTTGTGCACATTCTGAAAAGAATGAGGATGATTTATTGGAACTTTCTTCCAAACTCTTACTAACCATAATGAACTGACCACAGAAAATCATTGTCAAAAAGAATACAACAGTTTACATATCAAAAAAATTAATCTTTCTAAGCACTTGAAAAATCATACCACAGTCTAAGTCTTACAGCGTATTAGATTTAACAGTTCCTTTATCTATGTATTAACATAGACTGAAGGATTCTTTAGACCAGGCTTAATGGAAGAACAAGCTGTGGCTTCTCCATTATTAAGCTTTGATTTTATACTTTTAAGGTGACAATTTGCCTTACACCAGTTTCAAGACTTTTGATTTTTCTTTTTACATTAGTTGGGACATATTCCTTTTAGTGCTTCTATGATGATGTCTTTTTGGTCTACAGAGAACATGAAATAGAATTTTTATTTACATACTTCCTCTTTTGAAAGAATATGCCTCTTCCTAATAAACTAGGCCTAGTTTCACATGTAACAATAGACCATTGTGTTGTTTTTGACCTTGCCTAGTGAAGTGTCCCCTAAAAGGTCAAATGAAATTTAACTAGTCAATGAACAAGGTTCTGTTCTGTCCTCTGTAGCTTTTTTTTTTTAAGGTTTTAATTCAACACTTAGAACTTGTAGGACCCCTTCAACTGGTACATTCACATATGCTACTTGTTTAGTTGTCCATTTGTATTTGAATAATAAAGAGAATTTCTCTTATCATTGTACCATTCATAGTCAAGTGATTCTCTAACTCTCTGGATGTCCATTGTGTCTCACCAATGTTTAGATGACCTTTCTTTTGAAAAACAAACAAACGAGCAAACAAACAAAACAAAAAAAGCAGCTGTATGTAGGAAATTTCATGACAATTTCCAGCTTAGGAAAAGATTAAACCAATGGTTTGGATCTTTTAGAATAATGATCCTCCAGAATAAAGATGCAGAGTAAAGCTCTTAGAAAGACTGAAGTATATCNTACATATATACACAGTTATACACATATACACAGTTACTTTTTCATCCAAAAGTGTTTGAGAGCACTGCAAATGATGCAATGTTCACTTTTAACATCTATTTCATTTAACAAAATAAGAAGTTTACAAATTGCATTACTAGGTTTTGCAGTAGCTGTGTATTGTGATTTCTTTCATAAGTACATACAAAGGTAAGATACAGGGCTATTACACAAGTGTAAAGATAAGCAGAAGTTTTATATTTCATTGGCAAGAAAGATAAATTCATCATACAACCAAAACTACTTTTGTACAATTGTTCCATTTGGGAAGCCTTTTCCAGAATCTCACTTCTCTGGCAAACAACTCAAATGAAAGAACCAGGCAGGAAAGTCTGATATATTTCCTCAGGAATCCCTTATATACAAAGGGCAAGATTTTTAAGCCAGTGGCAAAATGTATTTAAATTTAATATGGGCACATTTTCATCTAAAAGGACTGTCTAAGAAAACTATTATTTGTTGAAATTGTTTATTTTATACCCAGACTTCACTTAAATAAAAGGAAGGGGTTTTCAAAATGTTTCTGAAACTGTCACATTTTTAATCATTTGTATATCAGCATCCAAGGACTTGCACAGACTGAGATATAATTGTCCTAGACATCTTAAAAAGATATGTTAAATGAAAGTCCCTGTCACAAAGAACTTAGCCTTGTATATCACAGTTACAAAAGAGCCTGCAACACTGGATATTCTGAGCATTGTACAATCTTCAGCTAAAGATATCTGATCCTATGTAAACTAGAGTCCCAAGAGACTGGAGATGCCTGCATGTGTCAAGCTGGCAGGAATTAATTTTTTCTGATAAATGCAAAAATGTTAGCTTTTTAAGTCTTCAAGGCTATACCACTATCTGGGCATTTGCCTTTGATCCAAATATAAATGAATACCTGTTCTGAGGAGCTGCATAATTTCATTATTTATTCATTCCTTACTCTCTACATTTTCCAGTAAAGAGCTGTTAACAAAATATGGGATTTTTTTAAAAACTTTACATGAAATATGATGAATCTTTTTGAAGAAGGACTTGCTTGCTTTGAATATAGTGGAATATCATTCATGGTTCTTCTAAAAGCATCCAGCCTCTGAGAAAGGCCATCTCTGTGAGATGCTTAATACTGATTGTTGTCACCAACTGACAGACTAATATGAATAACAGGAAATAGAGCATAGTGGAATGGAATGGAATGGAATGGCCATCTCTTGAAAATTGACAGGCATGGGGCATCAACCACATCTCCAGGAAGCCTGTTCTGGTGTTTGACCACCCTCACAGTAAAGAAATTTTCCTAACTTCCAGTCTGACCCTCCCCTGGCCGCCCTGCTTTGTGCTGTTCCCATGCATCCTGTCACTGGCTACCAGGGAGCAGAGACCGGCACCTCCCTCTGTGCTTCCCCTCCTCAGGAGGTTGCAGAGAGCCGTGAGGTTGCCTCTTGGCCTCCTCTTCTCCAGACTGGACAACCCAAGTGTCCTCAGCCTCTCTTCACAGGACATGCCTTCTGGCCCTTTTACCAGCTTTGTTGCCCTCCTCTGGGAGGAGGACCTTACCATCCTTTTTATATTGTGGAGCCCAGAACTGTATGCAATATTCAAGGTAAATCTGCACCAACTTTAAATATAGCAGGAGAATCACCTCTGTTGACTGGCTGGCTCTGCTCCTAAAATGCAGTTTGCCCTCTTGGCTGCCAGGGCACACTGCTGGCTCATGCTGAGCCTGTTATCAACCAGCACCCCCAGGTCCCTTCCTGCTGAGCTGCTCTCCAGCTCCTCGTCTCCCAGTCTGTACCTGTGACCAGCATTAGCCCATCCCGGGTGCAGCACCCAGCATTTTCCTTTGTTGAACTTCATGCTGTTGCTAATCACTCAGTAATCACTAATCTACCTAGATCCCTCTGCAAGGCCTCTCATCCCTCTAGGGACTCACCAGCACCTCCCTGTTCAGTATCATGAGCAAAGTTGCTGAGGATGCACTCCATTCCTGCATCCAGATCATTGATAAAAGTGTTGGACAGATGTGGCCCTAGAATTGAGCCCTGTGGAACAAGGCTAGTGATTGTCTGCCAGGCAGATGTAGCTCCATTTACTACAACCCTTTGAGCTCTAACATCGAGACAATTCACAACCCAGCATAGCATGAACCTGTTTATCTCACATTTGGACAATTTGTCCAGAAGAATGCTGTGAAGGACAGTATCAAAGGCCTTACTGATATCCAGAAAAATTATGTACGCTGCCTTCCCTTCATCCACTAAGTGGGTGACCTTATCATAGAAGGAGATCAAATTACTAAAGCAGGATTTTCCCTTGATGAACCCATGTTGACTATCCTGATAATAGTTTTGTTCTTCAACTGACTTTCAATATGCCCCAAGACAATATTCTCCATAACTTTTCCAGGGACTCAGGTTAGACTGACAGGTTTGTAGTTTCCTGGGTTTTCTTTCATTCCCTTTTTGTAGATGGGTATAATGTTGGCTAGATTCCAGCCAGCGGGGACCTCCCCAGACAGATGTTTGGTATCTTGCAGTATCAGGACATTTGGGTAACATATCAAAAAGTTATCTATACCGAACTTGTCTGTACCTTGTCTACACCTAAGCTCTCTGCAGTAACTGGTACAGGAGGAGGTAGAAAAAGGTAGACTAGTTCCAGCCCAGCAATTATGAGAAAATGATCTCATTCACATTTCTGCTTCTCCTTTCACATTCTGTTCTGCTGACAGACCCCATTAATTTGTGCTGTTGGGATAACAGCCCTCACATTTTCTAAACCATGAAGAAATGAGTGCTTAAGAGTGAAGTTTTGCCTTCCTTTGGGCAATACTCCCTATTGCACAAATGAGGGTCAGAGTCCAGGACCAAGAGTCATCAAACAAAAATTTCTTTATGCAGAGATTTCTCTCCCAGGCACTTATAGGATAGTTATTACCCCTTTCTGTTAAACTGATGAAAGGTTTTGACCTACTCCTTTTTTAAACCATTTCAGAACAAAAAAGCTCCCACAGGAAGAAAAGTGTATTTTCAGAATATGGAAGATTTGTATTGCTTGGTTTTCTGACTTTGTGACCAGTTGTTTTTTTGGACTGGAAAGAAATACAAATGATTTGCAATCAAGTACACACAAAGAAACAGCCTTAAACAGAATAATAAACATGCTTACAGCATGCAAGATAAACATGAAAATAACTGGATTTATGGCTTATTACAAGCTTCTCAGGTGTTTCATATACAAGAGCAGCTAAGCTGACCTATGATTTCATGCTGACATCATACAGATATAGCAGTTTCCTGTGAGTGGAATGGGAGAGAAGATGAAACTCAGCACTGGCAGATCTGACATCTGACATGCAAGATGTGGGAAAGCAAATCCATTTCTCCACAAATCAAAGAAAATGTTCGCACTGATTTTGGGGTCATGAAGCTTCTGAGTTATGCCCAATGTGATTCAAAGTCCATTACTTCTTTCACATCAACCCCACTTATGCTTTTGATTCACCACTGTTGTCACAGAGAACATGTCATTCATACATCTTCCCTTTCCAGTCAGCTATATAAAATAGCATGTAAAATGTGTTTCACAAATAGACATTTTATCCCGTTTCTAGCAGCAATGCAGGGCCATGTGATTTATTTTAACAAAACAAACAACAACAAAAAAAAAACCTCACCAACTTTGTGGTAGTAGATTTGGAAAAGGTCATTTCCAGCAGACAAAGAAAAATAGACTGCTGGGACTGGTGATTACAAGGAAGGTTGCTCTCCAACTTCTCCCTGACTTCAAGCTCTTCTGCTCTGTGAAATAGGAATGGTCTCTCATGTTCCACCGCTTCCTGGAAATCTATCCACTGATCCTACCAGAAAATTCCTGGGGAGAAATTTACCTGCAGTTGTACATCTTACAGCTACTAGTCCGGAGTGGCCTGAAAGATAAGAGTACCTCTCTGCAAACCCAGTTTTTCATGGGGAGGCTCCTCTCCCTGCTGCTTATTTTCTCCCTGGTGACAGTACTTCATTCTTTGTGTGAGCTGCCTGTGGCGCAGCACCTTTTCTGGGTTTGTTCCAGAAACTGGACAGGGGAAATAAGCCAGAAATATAATATAAGGACAAGGGCTTATCCACATCCATCTGAGATCTGTCTCTTGCTATATGTGTCAACTTCTCACACATGCTTGATGCAAACATAAATGCACTTTTCATTATGAAGATAACTGTATTTGAGCTGAGCTGAAACTGTTCACCAAACCTGCATAAGCAGTAATTTCATCAAGCCAGATACCAAAGGTTCTACTCACAGTAAGACAACAAATTAAGCTAGCTACCATAATGAAAGTCCTTTTTCATGGATTAGTTGTATTATTGTTTTGCTGGCTATATAAAAAATGGAATTTTAGCCCTGGTTGTTTAATTCATATGTTTGAATGTCTGGTGAGAGCATTACCACAATCTACCCCTTTAAAGTCAGTGAAGAGTTTAACCTGTTTACTTTTCACTGACGCATTTAGCAACATATTGCAATTCTATATTAAAGCTCATATTGATTCTTCAGTGTTATAACATGGGTTTAACCCTTCTTTTGCTTCAAGGGATGATTTTCATATTTAGAACTTTTTACTCTTATTCACCTATTAAAACTGAAGGCCCCTATGGTACACAAGGTGTCTATAATATAACAAATCAGTTACATTTTGCACAATCCACAAAAATATACAGGAATTTTTTCCTAATTTGGAAAGACTGTTCTGCCCATTGTCTAGCAGTTTGGTCTTTATATAATCTTGCTGAAGTTCTGTCACAGATTTTGAACTCAGCTTTTGCCTGCCATCAAACAGAAATAAAAAGCTGTACTTTTCAAAGCTCTCATGCCTAATTTTATCATTAACAAAACGCAAGTTGCTCGTATTAGTTTCTCAGAGGGATATTTTGAGAGAACCTTTGAGATATTTTGAGATGTTTAATTATCTAACAGATCAGTGGGGAAAGAGGGAGAAGAGTCTATTCATAGCTCATAGCTTTATTTTATTTCTTTTCCATTACAGTTACTGAAGAACATAAGACCCGCCAGAAAACTATTTTGAACAGAAGAGAGAACAATGACTCACAGACCATAACTTGAGTTTCTTCGACAGTTTTGATGTCACCTTGACCTAAAAAACTGACATAATTTTAAAAAGTCATTCCTCCTTTGTTGCTACAGAATTGTGAATGTTATCCTTTGGATTACAACACATTCATGTTTCATGCCACTGTGTGGTTTCTAAGTGCTTGGTTTAAAGAGCAAGTTTCCCACTTAGTTAGAAAAACAAGTTTTTTGAAGCTTTTCTGGAACTTGTCTGTGCAGCATGAGATTTTTTTTTTCTCGATGATGTCCTTACTTGTATAAATAGAAAATTGAGTACTTTCATTAAAAGAAAATATTGTTAAAATGAAAAGGTCCATGAGGATCAGACATTTTGAAATTTGAATAAGGTACTTTCACAGAAATAAAATTGTCCTTACTGGGATTTTTTATGTTGCTGTTTTTTTTGGGTTTTTTTTTGTTTGTTTGTTTTTGTTTTTTTTTTTTTTTTTTTTTTTTTTTTTNTTTTTTTTTGTTTTTGTTTTTTTTAGCGAAAGAACAATGGTTCCTCAGATGACATAGTCAAAACAAATACACCTTTCATAGTAACAAAATTGTCAGCAAGACTGCTTTGCAGTTTACAAAATAGTGAAGAGACACAAATTTAACAACACATTTTCCTGAAATTCAGAAAATATGGCTAGATTATTTCTCTAATGTTTAGTCAGGTTTGATGCATAAAAGTAATGGAAAATGTTTCCATTTATAGTAACAGTAGCAAAAAGGAATTCTAAAACTTTGTCACTCTGTTCTTGTCCTTACATCCCTGCTCTGTTTTTATTTCATTTCTGAAAATGAGTTTAACTCCTGCTTTCTTCTTGTATTTGCACCATATTCTTAAAATGTATTTTGGAGACAAATCCATGAGACTAACATTACCAGAAAATCTGCAGCTTGCCTCCTAGTTATTCATAATTAGTAAGTTCAACATTTCTGTTTGTTTTGATATATTTATTTTCATAAAGTTGAAATCTCAATACCATAGTTTAAATAATAGGAAACAATTCTATATCTCTTTCCCAAGTTACTTTACCTCTTTGAGTGATTTCACTGAGGACTTAATATTTTCTGAGAGAAGGAAATATTCCTCTGATTTAACTTCAACAAATGGATTGCAAATCACTTTTTTTGCTAGCTCACCAAAACCACATGTATAGACTAATAGACATAACAATGGTATACATCTGTCACTCCATTCTTCAAGGTTGTACATTTTTTGAAAGAAATGATAATATTCTGCTATAACATCTACCATCAAGTGACAGAATTCTTTACATTTAAAACTTGTTCAGTCCATAGAACCAGATTCCACTATGACAGGTAAGCTAAAAATACCAGTCTTCCAGATCCCAAGCTGTGAAGAACCACTCTCATCATGCAGAAAAGTCAACACTGTTAATTCACACAAGGGATTAAGAAAACTCAATTCCAAAGGGTGCAAAAGTAAAGGGAGTGCTCCAGCAGGATACAGTGAGAAAGATGATTGCAGAAATAGAATCATAGAGTCATTTAGGTTGGAAAAGCCCTCTAAGATCATCCAGTCCAACCTATAACCTAACACTTCCAAGTCTTCCATTAAACCATGTCACTAAGCTCTACGTCTAAACATCTTTTGAAGACCTCCAGGGACGGTGACTCAACCACTTCCCTGGGCAGCCTGTTCCAATGTCTCACAACCCTTTCAGTAAAGAAGTTTTTCCTAATATCCAACCCAAACCTCTCCTGGCACAAGTTGAGGCTATTCCCTGTTGTCCTATCACTTGTTGCTTGGGAGAAGAGACTGAACCCCACCCTACTACAACCTCCTTTGAGGTACTTGTAGAGAGCGATAAGGTCACCCCTGAGACTCCTCTTCTCCAGGCTAAACAACCCCAGCTCCTTCAGCCGCTCCTCCTAGGACTTGTTCTCCAGACCCCTCACCAGCTTC
>VXAA01000745.1:80629-117310 GCA_013399115.1 Anseranas semipalmata
AAAAAAGATGATACCTTATTAAAAAATGACTGTTTACAATACTGCAAGGGGAACTGTCTACTGACCAAATCAAGCCTTCATCCACTTAGGATTGTCTGCAATATTTGTATAAAGAAATTTATGTTGAAGAAAGAAAGTCATTTTCAAAACCATATTCATCTGACAGTTTTCTCTGGACATTAGAAAGAGAAGAGCATATAAACAGAATAATCCTATTCCAGTTTTGTTTGGCTTAAACTAAGAGCTCTTTCTTTAACAGTGAACATCATTTTGTATTCTGTATTTCAAGTATTTCATGGCAAGTGGTTATACAGATCGAACTATTTTGAAGATTGCTGCTCTCCTTACAACAGATCTAATTAAAATAACAATTATTTTTAACATCATGAATCTATTGTTGTTGTTGATTGCAATTAAACTTTCACCTATTTTCTGGAGAGTGCAGACCTAGCTTTTTGTATACAGGTATTATCTGCATAAACAAAGTGTCTTCACATTTGTATCTATGCATTTGTAGATACATATTTACATAAAATACATATCATGTTTTTGAACACTTTTTTCAGCAACACGTTGCTTATAAATTATAAAGATTTTTTATCATCATTTTCCCTTCCTGTGTGTACTTCACATTTGACTTGCTCCAAATCCAAATAAACCAAAGTTCAGTGTCAGTTTTCTACCTTTTGTTGTTGTTGTTGTTGTTTTGTTATGTTCTGTGAAGATGAAAACATGTTGTTTTTGTTGTTGTGTGGTTGTATGATTGTTTGGTTTTTTTTCCCTAAGTGGAAGTAAAAGGCAAGTTGCCCAAGGAACACTATATGACAATCGCAGGACTGGCCCTTTAAGAAAAATATATCACCCTATATCATTCTGAATGGTTGGATTACAGCTCTGCTACTTTTGTGCTTCAGTTGAGCAAGTTACAGATATTAAACAGAATGGCACATCACAATAGGACATGAAATGAATTATAGCATAATGAGTGAACACATCTACTGTATTATTATACATAGTCACCTTTTATGTATTATGTAAAAGAACCCAACTTGAGAGATCTAGCTCATTTTTCATTTCAAAAGAATTTTGTAGAGAACATTTATAGTGTCAATTACTTCAGTATCAAATACCAGAATTTTTTGAAAGCTGAAGGGTACAGGAGGGGCAAACAGAGGTAAGTACATCACCAATCACTTGGACAGCACTGGTCTTAACACACAGCTGCGAAAGCAGCAACAACAAATTTCAGCCCCGTTTTGCCATCCAGCAGCACAACTGCTCTGCTTGGGATAAATGACAATGCAGTGTCAGGACTGACAGGCTGCACAGAGGTCTTACCACTGGCTTGGGAGGAGCACCACAGCTATACCCACCACCCTATTTTGCAGGTAGCTGCCTGCACTGATGAGGGGGTTTTATTCAGCAAAACCGATGTCCTGTGGAAAATAAAGCAAAGCAAAGCGGAACAAAACAGTCCTCTCCAGGAGGAAATACCAGCAGCTTGGCAAAATAAGGTAGTCTGCAGCAAGAAAGGGAGGCAGATTACAACTGATTGCATCTTTAAGGAGAGATGAAAATGTTTTCAAGATTTTATAACTTCTGCTCAGAACAAAATGGAGCATCAGATTCTTCAACTATTAGAAACACATTCAAGCTAACGACTAGGCCACCCGCAGACCATCCTGCACAAGGTGAAACCTATGTCCATCAAAATTTACAAATGCTTATATAGAAAATAATGTTTTACCTTAATTTCTTGGATTCTAATGGCTCATATGACCTTGTGAAGTTTCACTTATTAAAAAAAAAAAACAAAAAACAAAAAACCAGCCATAAATAAGCCATCAGAAAAAACAGACAGTAGAAACTGTGCACTATACTGGTGCCTCCAAATGCTTTTTTGTTCAAGATAAAATATTTGGTTTATACATGTCATTCATTTGTAGCTTACCTGCATGCAACTGAAAGCATTTACCTATTGGATAGATAAAACACTTAAATAGGCTAACACTCTCTATACAGCTGATAGTGGTTTAACAACTGCAAAAAATAGAGTTCTCTTTAGAGAAATAAATTCATAATCTTTTATCTATTGACAATCAAATACATTCTGGAAAATTACAAATATTCCTTTATTTTATTGTGGTAAAGAGATTTGCTGCAAACATTAATTTACCTACTCACCACACATAACTTATAGCAGAGGAAGAATTTGAAACGCTTTTATGTAATCAATCATAGATTTTCCTATGGTTACTAAAAGATTGTTTAAAACTCTTTAGTAGCAGGGGCTCTTGAAAAACACTGTTTGTAGCAAATCCCAACATTTCCTTTATCTTTGCACAATATTAATCCTGTTGACACCATTTTTGTCTCAAATCCTTACATAAACACTGTTCATAATAAAAACAAATATATTTTTGCCAGTTTCATATAAAGCAGACCCTGGAATAGATATGCAAACAAGGAAACCTGTGTAAATTAATGGAAGCATCTTATAACCCCTAGAGCTCATCAAGTAACTTCAGCTGTCTCTTTTCACAGACGATGCCACTTTTACCTAAACTCATGGAACAGAAAGTATACAAGACTCCAAACATCATACGACAAACAGACTTCCATAACTAACAATGCCTGTTATTACAAATGATGAGCAAGGATGCACTTGAAAGAAAAAAGAGACGCAGTTATTATATACTTCCTCCTATGCCCTCCATTCACATAACAATGACTAGAGAAGGCTTTCAACTACAATATAATCTTCTGTTGAAGTTCAGCCATCTGGAATCTGGGTTCAGAAAAGGAGAACTGAGACTCCAGTTGTGATCACCTATTTATTAGAAGGCTGTTTAGAGACTCAGAGTAAGCTTAATGTTTTAAGTTTCTGGTCTGCCAGGGAAACTACTACAAGCCTCCCTGTTACATTAAGTCCTCCTTAGAGAATAGTACATCCGAGAGTAACATCATAGTGCGAGGCAAATGCCAACTGACAGACATTATGATATCCCTCAGGGAGGTACCTCATTTTATACATGATCCTGGATAATGAGACACAACGTGCAAGCATTCTGGATTCTGGAATATCTATAGAAGTGTCAGGTTTTCACATTAGCCTGTCTTTTGGTCTCAAATTTCCTGAAGCAGATATGTTAAAAATATGTTTCTGTTCTTTATGTAATCATCCTCTGAAATAATGTTATAGAGTTTATAAATGAATCCCTGAGTAAAAGATAATAGTCACACTTCCCACTTCTAATCCATAGATATCAAAGTGTCTCATAAAGAAGCATATTTATCAACTATATTTTAATAATGGATAAGAGCTAAGTTAAAGTATCTTCATAGAAAAAAAAAAAAAATCCGTAGGTTTCAATGGAGGATATTATCAGAATATTTGCTTAGGAGTCACTGTGGAACAACTGATCCATCATGGCTATTACAGAAAAAAGGAACACTGTTTACACCAGATTATAGTATCCCATACTAGCTGAAGCCATGGCTGTAGGCATATGTATCATAACAGAAAACAACACCAAACATGCTTTAGGATCCTCTAGCTTGGTCAGAATAGGATTAGTAGGAGCTGATATTTTATTTCCTAACAGTCCCAGACCTATTATAATCAATTGGTGTGAAAGTATATTATATCAACCATCAGTAAAATAGATTAAAAAATAGTTCAGAAGGACATTTATGCTCATGGTTCAGTCTAGATCTCTAGACACAGCAACCAGAACGCGACTTTTGTTTGTGTTCTGGTAAGGCACAAAGACCTCAAGGAGGCCCAGGCACCGCACACACAGCACAGAAGGTAGTCCCCAAAGCCAAAGAGGCTGCAGCCTAGGATACAAGAAAGGAAAAAGATAGACACAGACACACAGACGTGTATCTGATGGCCGGGGTCAGTAGCCTGCCATGCTGGCAATGCTGCTGCTCAAGCTCTTCCGCTGAGTTCAGGGGAGCAGGGGCTGAACCCGGTGCTCCTGTCTCACCCTGGGTCATGCCCAGATGCCCGCGTGTGGAAAGGGAGGTCTTCATTTCAGCAGAAACTGAATTCTGAGTCATGAGAAAGCTTCCGGTTGAAAATTTGTCTAAAATAAAAAATTTCAATTTAAAAAGTGAATTAGTATCAATTATTTGAGTTTTTCCATGAAGGAAGGCCAGGCCATTTTTCTTGAGGTCTTTTTAATTTGGCTAGGGGGGGAGGAGGGGGCTGTAATTTTTTTAAAGATTTTAACTGGGTGTAATTTGATGCATTTGCAGTCCTAGTGATGCTTAAACATAAGGATGACCAGCATCTTCATTAAGAAATGTTTCAAAATGAAGCAAAAGACTGCTAACAGAAGGACAAATATTCATCCGGCTGGTCTGGCAAACAAAACTATGCAGCATACATACAGTGGAAGTCATACCACTGAGTGGTTTGGACAGTTAATCTGGAACAAGAACTCTTATTTTTTCTCTTTAGCCCACACTGGGCTAGGGCCATGTAGAGATGTAGAATGAAAGGCAGATAATTAAATATTTTTCTTTACCTCTAAATGTGGAAAGACTCCATATGTTTTCAACAAATTCAGTAACATTCTTTAAGGAATTAACTCTTTATTTACATCTCGTTCAATTATGCCCGTCCTTTCAAAAAAAAAATAAAAAAATAAGGTAATAAAAAGATTTGTACTTTTGTTTGAGCTGCAAGTACAACAAAACCAGAAGCTGCCAAGCTGCTCAGAGGCTTTGGTTGGACACAATAGGCAGCTGTCTTGAGAAGCTAAAGGGTCTACATCAAACTTATTTTCTAATATAAAAGATTATCAGAAATAACATAAAAGGCCAAATTCCCTTCCTGAAAGACCTGCTGAGATTATATCTCAGAGGAAGGGCATATCTCAGATGAGGTGGCAATGGCTGAGAAAAAAGCCCTTATAAGAACTCAAAATACTCCCGTCTTACAACCTGTCCAGGTCACAAGAGCTTTAGATGCTTTAGGGTAAAGATTTCCTCGCCTCTCATACGGTTACCACAGGCATGGGAATTCCGCTGATGCTGGAAGTCACAGAGCTGCAGGTGAGATGCAGCGGGAGGAGATCTCAGGATCACGTGAGGGTGAAGACCATACAGTATTTATGTCTCTGAAACTGGAGTGTCTCTGTGCCCAGACAAGTAATACCAAGCTAGGCCTGCCAGACAGAAAAGCCTGATGTTCCTTAAATCCCAGATATTTCGGTGCCACCAATGTGGGTCAATTTTCAGTGAGATCAACAAGACGAACCTCAGTGCTCCAAGACCATTTCATGTCCTTCCTTCTCAAGAAATCTTATCGACAGTGTGTAAACAACGGGGTTCAGAAACATGATAATCATGAAGGATTATCAAAACCTGCTCAAGCTGCTCACGTGAGCAATCGTATCATGCAACACATCCCTACCACCAACAAGAAGTAGCTGCCCTGTGTTTTCAGAAAGGTTCATGTGGTATTACTTATTCTTTGGTGCACCCTTGCTCTGCTAAGTGGCTCCCTCCTGCCAATCCCGCAACGGCTGGCGTTCAGCAGTAAATAAAGCTTTCCCTGGCCTGTGCCTGTGGTTTGTCAAGTACACTGGACAAAGGTGCTACATAAATGTCACCAGTTATTTTAGGTGATTCCCTAAGGGAAAGCTGCTATAAAAGATGCCAGGAATAAATGTTACCACAGAGCTAGCAGTAGACACATTATCCTTTTAGGCCCCCGGAAGAGTCTTCAGCAGTCTCCTCTCATAAGCCATTGCAAGAGAGTGATGAAAAGCTACACAGGAGCAACTGAGCACAGGTGCATGTTCTTCGTTATGTACTCTCAAGGTGCAGGAGAGCAGAGGGTTACTTTTTTATTTATTCATTTGTTTGTTTGAGTATGCCAGCTGCAATCACCCTCAAGACTGTTTTCTGCTTTAGAAAATTCATCCATCTACTTTTTTTCTGTATTCTGGGTGTTCCCCTACCTACCTGTTTTATTTCAGTATCAAAACAGTCAGGTACCTAATTTCAGCTGTATCAGACCTTTTGTTTGTCTGTTTCACACTAAAACTGGTGTGAGGCCACACAAAACTCAGCTCACACTCTCCTTCTGTTGATACCTTTGCATTTTGGTACATTAAGTTCTGGAAAGATGCGCAGGGTGATAGATAGTGATTTCTCTGGTGGACTGGTATTCAGCTTCAGAAAATACTGTTTGAAAAGAAAAAAAAAAAAAAGGAATAAAATAAGTTAGATGATATGAAACAACACTCTAGGTGATCTATCAAGCCTGTACATGCATGTTCATATTTTTCCAGCTGCAGCCTTGCCCAACTAAAGTATATAAATACTTCTGGCAAGATATCAGGAATTTTCCTTTTGCTAAGCATTAAGAAAAGTAATGCCTGATCTCAAAGACAAGGCTGATAAAATTTAGCCTGTTGTGGGATAGCTGCCTATGTTTCAGATGGAACAACTTAGCTTTTAATACCATTTTACCCTACTCTTCCTGATGTGGTGAGTGAAGGAATTCTCAGCAATCCTTGTCCCCAGGCCACATCTCTCTCGGCAGTGCACAGAAAGCAGCCAGTACAACTGATGACCCCAGCTGTAATCATCTTGCCTCCCTCCTGTGCAGCAAAAAAAACATCTTCCATCTCTTCCCTTTCTGTTACTCTGAGCAGCCTACAGCTACCATTCTGCATAGCTGCAGTCTGGGTTACTCCACTGAGCCCATGTGTCCCCGACATGACCAGTGACAGGCGTGGAGAAGCATCTGCCATGTCTCCAAGCTCAAAAAAATCCAAACATTTTGGCTTATAACAGAAACCAGATCACTTGTCTGGGCTGATGGAGTACCAACCCAGCAAGTCTAAGTAGGCTGCAACATGCTGCATTAGAGCTTGAATAATGTGCAGTTTTCGTTTTAACTATTGTTTTTAGATAAGCAGTGTCATAATAAATAGATCTAGCAAGAAGCACTTGTTTTTCAGCAGCAGTGAAGCACTCCAAATGAGTGTTTTCTGTTTGACAGCCCTTCTCTCCCACTCTCTTCACCCACCTTCCTCCTTCTCCCTCCTTCACACAAAACTTTCTTCCGAAATAAACATCACTTCATTCCATTACCCTTATACACCCTTTATATATGCAGGTCAAACACACAGGAAGGACTGCAGGAGACATGCAGGGTTACAGACTCCGCTGCCCTCCTATCGTGGGCACCCCTTCGTAAATGCGTCATGCTCCATCTTAAAAGCAGTCTGTGATTTTTCTCTGCTGCCTCTGGATTACAAGCCTGCTCCAGGACCTCCCTGCTCCGACAGGAACCTCTTTAATTCCAGGCTACACTGTTTTCCTCACTTGCTTTTTGTGATAGCGTTACCTTTCAGTTTTAATACCTTTTCACCCTTGATGAATAAACATTTGAAGCATTTTTGATGACATTTGTATCTGCTCTCAGACTGCCACTTCGCTAGATTGAAAGGACATAGACTCTACTTACATGACACAGTCTCCATCCCCTCAATTTTCCAGTCTGCCCGGTAGGCCCTTCTCCCTATCAGTCCCATTTTCAATTAAGTTTTCTGAACACAGGTGACCAGACTTGCAGTCACTATTCCAGGAAAAGTCTTGCCAGTGCCTTGTATAATGGCAGCAATTCTTCCCTCTCAGCTGCAAATTTCTCTCCTGACACATCCTAGATCACATTTGTTTTCTTCATGGCTGTCTCCTGCTGGCATACTGAGCCCAGCCAGGACACCCCGCTCCTTCTCCTCCTCTGTAATTTCCAGCTGATGAGCACCTGTGAAACTTGGTAAAGCAGAAGGGTCAGCCTGACAGAGGGCTGTTCCCACTGCATCTCTTTATTTAAGACTGCTCAGAGGAAGAAAGAGGCATAAATGAGTCTGTAACAGCTGTCACAGCAGTTGTTACAGCCAGCCAAATCCTGTAAACACTTTCCACTCCCATTCGCGGAGCAAACCCCAAGATCCAGACCAAGCCACAAGCAACAGTATTCCTTCAGCTTTGGGACCTTTCTCAGTGTGGGAGGAAGGAGTGAGAAAGCAGCAGCAAAGTCACACGCACAGACACACACAAACACGATACCACATAGAGAAGCTATTTTGCTTGTTTCTTAAAGGTCTGAATGAACTGAGCTAATTTGCAAAGGAGATTGGAATATTTTAAATCAGGCAAAATGTGCATGAGGAAATGGGAGGATAGCATTAATGTTGCTTTGGAAAAAAATATTTTCACTGAAATATTAACATTGCTGCCCACACTTAGGAGGTTATACTGTAAAATGAGCAGAATTTTGTGTATATTATTGCTTCATGTGGTACAAGGAGAAAGCCTGGTAACTATCTTCATTCTTTCAACCCCACTATTTTTTGTAAGATGGCTAACCATGCCAACTTTAGTATCACAAGAGCATCCATGTTTGTTTATTTTAAAATGAATGTAAATTGGACTTCATACCTAATACCTTAAAGCCACGCTGAAACACAAGGAAGCCTATTATCTTCATACCACATTTTCAGAATCTTTTTCCCCACCCCTTTAGCAGCTTCCAGCTATTGGACAAAAGACTGACAGTCTATAAAGCAGCTGTGCAACTGCCTTGTTTGCACACTTATCATGCTTGATAAGGGGTTGAAACACTTCATTCCCCACAGGTCCTCCTTGTTCTTTTCCCAACAGAAAATGTCTCCCTATATTTCAATTTGGCTGTGACAAGTTTTTATAAATAAAGGATATCTAGCATTTAGATAACGCCTTTCATGCGGAAGAATGCAAAAGCACTTTCCAGAGGGCTCATGCAAATCACCTCACTACCTGCCAGGAGGCAGAGCACAGCCCAGGAGCAGAAGCAGGGCAGCCTGCTCCACCCAACACCAACTGTGGCCCATGGACCCAACCCATCAAAAAGTACCACTCTTTGCATCAAACACTGAAATACAGTAAAAAATTTGAGCCACGGTTGTTGAAACCCATCAAAATTTCCCTAAGCCACACCGGACAGACACCAAATGCATGCAAAAAAAAAAAAAAANTGTTGCTCAGGAAATGAGGTAACACCTTTGACCACAAGGTCATGTTGACTTTTTATTTCAACAGCACCATCCGAAGCCTGGTTTTTAATAGCTGCCCTATCTCCTATCCCCATGCATACCCTTACTGTAGATTGTGCTAGAGCACATTTGTTATAAAATTCTCCAAGAATAATGATAATAAAACTAAGGCAATTACTCCTCCAAGCACTAACATTGGGGTATTTTTTAAAAGAACAGATTTGATTGAAAGATAAAGATTAGCATTAAATTCCTCCACCCCCTCCTTTATTTGAATATGAAAAGAAGGTGTAATACAGATGCTTGCCTTGATATGACATTAAAAGACAGTTTGGGTCAATATAATTACTGTAGAACAGCAGATTTTTTTTTAAATCCTTAAATATTTGTACTTACTGATTTTACCCTTCAGATGCATTTTAACATTTTAGGGTAATTGGCTAAGTCCAAGACATGGATGCAGAAGTCCCTCACTTCACATGTATACTACACATGCAATATCATTGGTTAATTCTCCCACAAGAAGAAAAAATATATTTCTGCAACAACATTTTAGAACACATCCATGTGACTCAAAGAGACCCCAGAAGAGCTTCTTTGCACTTGATGGCAAGTTATGGACATGTTGTATATGTCAGACTACACCATTTTTAATAATGAAAAAAGACACTATAATACTGTTTCCTTGTAACCAGGACAGAAAATCATTTGGTAAGAGTAAGAACATTTATTGGTTTTGACATAAAAATTTCTTGCCGTAAGGTGGAAACACTGTACTCCAAATACCGGAAGAAACGTGAAATCTCAAGGGCTATGTTCAGTAACTCTTGGTTCAAAAGCAGACGTGGCAGGTGCATTATTTAAGAGCTTGTCAGAGATGATCTTGTACAGCACACTACTCCAGGATTCATCTCCTGCTATGCCTGGGAAGGGGATTCTTGTGTAAATACATGGCAGAACTGGCTGGCGGCATGTCCACACACACAAGTCCACACCGCCCAATCTACTTCACCACCCCTGTGGTCACTACAAAGTGCTAATACTAGAAAAGGTCTTCAGTGCTGAATGCAACTACTCCTCCCACATATCCCATGTAAGAGCAGTCATTTGGCTGAGCTCTTCAGCACGCATTTGCTCTGAAAAATTCAAAGCAACATTTCTCACAGCAGCCATACTTGATGTTCTTAAGCATATTTTGTATTGCTGAATTCAGTGTTAATTTGGTACCACAAAGATATAGGACATTCAATGCAAATGAGAAACAGTTGCAGACCAAGCTACTGCTTTGAATTTCCTGACTCCTGTACATGCAAAAATTTGACTATATTTTATTTAACAATATTTTGCTTTTCGTTCCTCCAGAGCATAAATCCTTGAATAGAAGCTAGCCATATCAGGATTTCAGTGGGGACGATTACAAATAAACATGCTAGGAGAACAGAAGAGGTTCAAATGTCCAAACTGTTAAAAACAAAACAAAACAAAACACCACCACCAAAAATTGTTTGATTAGGTCCTCTGTGCAATAGCAACGAGCTAAAATTTCATCTGCGTAAGTCATGGGAGCATTATTGCCTTCAGAACAGATACATTCACTTGTGCAAAGGATCTGACCTGTGTTTCTGTAGAGGATACTCCAGATATATGTAGATCTGCAAAGTTACCTTCCTGTTTCTCTCATCCACTCACCAACATTTCAGGAAGAAACACATTTTCTACAAGTTTTGGGTGCCAGAGTGAAAAGAAACAAAGTACTGTTTGAACCTATTCTAGTACAGACTTAAAAATACAGAGAAATCACACCTAGTTATATATTTTATGTATATATATATAATAATACAACTGAGTAGCTTAAAAATAATTAGGAGAGAAGGATCAACTTTGTCTAATATAATATAATATAATATAACGTAAAATTGTGTATTTTTAGAAAAATACCATTTTGATGGAAAGTACTCCCAACCAAACATGTCTATACTGGCCAGTAAGAGAAGACATAAAGATTAGAAAGAAATGGCTTTCCTACTGCATCATTGCACTAAAAAGCATTTGAGAAGGGAAAAAGAATACAGAAAAAGCAATGGCTCTATCTTGAAAATGGAGAACGTTGGCCACATGTTTGTGGTACAACAAAAATATCTGTAACAAAACATTTCTGCACAAAACTGTGCTCTGCAGCGGCAAGAGAAACTAAAGAACGAAAAAGGAATGTGACCCCCTGTGGGTGCTTAACTGAAGAACAGAAAGTAGCTCTGTACCACCTCTCACTTGCACTGAACCCTGAAGGGGAGAAAAATTAGGATGATTACATGTTTAACTGTGATAATCCTGGATTAAAGCATTTAATTCCTAGACTGTTTACAAGCCATCAATACAAATATTAATAGGCAGATATATGGCAGGTTGCTTTAAAACTGTATTACTTCACTGTCAAAACTAGCTCTGGTACAAATTCAAGATATGCACCATTTTATTCTTTTTAAAGAAAAGCTTTATTTTAGGGGTTTAAAGTAATCTCTTGTGCCTGAACTATTACGCAAAAATACAATATCCTCTGCAAACACTAAGTAGGTGGCTTCTCTTTTGTTAGTAAATGGAGTACACCCCTAGCCTTTTAAATTTTTCAATGGCTTTGAAAATAAAAGGTGTCTCCAATATAATATTTATAACAGGTAAATTATATCTCTTCAGACGAGAGTAACAATTAACAGAAAGCATCTGTACAGTGTTTATCTTTACGAAGCATTATTGTACGAAGTAGCACAGAATCTCTGTGTGGGTAAAAACTTATGTTATTTTGGAGGACATCTGGAAAACTCTTCACTGTTAACTGTAAGGAATCTGACAGCTCTGAGGGAAAAATACCAGCATTTCCCTCCACACTCTTCTCCACTGACAAGTATTACCCAGTCACTCACAATGCAAGTAAATGCAGCTTAAGCTTTGTTTTAGTATTTCAGAAAAACAAAAATTTCTCAGCCTGGGGTTCATGAAACAGCAGTTACCATAGGCTGGACCTCACAGCATAACAGGCTTACACCTCTGGAATTCGTAACATGCACGCCACTTTTCAGATATAGGCTACAGGAGAAAGATTTAATTCCAATTTCCACTCGGATTTCTTCCGTTTCCATTTCTCCCATTATGACTAGTACAACTTCCCCCTCCCTGAATAGTGTATAATATTTCCCCTAGTTCACTTTATTTCCCCTAGTTCACTTTAACTTGTGTCCTAACTCAATGGAAGCTGGGTTGAGTTCTTAACCAAAAACCTACTGTAATCAAGAGAAGTCTTTGCACTGGTATGAACAGGTTTTAGCCCTTGATAAGGAAACCCAGGTGTGACTTTTCAGTGCATCATCCTTCCCCATATATTGCTGAGCTCTGCATATTTCAGCAGGCCTGGGAGCTGGAGTTGTTCTGAATTTCCCGCTCATGGAGGTATGGGGTAACATAAAGCTTTATATCAGATGAGAAACTACAGAAGCAGGAGGTGACAAACTCCTAGGTGACATGGTTGAAGTGTTCTGGCCTCCAAGAGTTGATACCTCCAAGAGATGAGAATCACTGCAGTCAAGTAACCTGAGGAATTATAAATTAATTGATTTAGCTGGCTGGGAAAAACTTTGTGAAACCTGACATTGTCTATCAGTGACAAAATTCCAAGCATCTGTACTGGCATGCTCTCTGACTGAATGCCAGTTTTTACAAACAGCATTCTGCACAGGTAAGTGAGATTGTCATAAGCAAAAAGAATGAGGGCGGGGAAAAAAGACTTAGAAAAATGCATCTTAGAAGTTACTTATGTTTAATGCTTAAAAGTCTGAATGCACAAACAATAATCTACCATTATAGAAGTACTGGTGGTCAATACAATGCATTAGAACTATGTACAATGACACAGTTTAGTATCAAAATCTTTCTACAATGTAGAGTATTACGAAACTGTTAATGACATCAAACACTAAGCACTTAAGACACCATTTTTTGCTACCACATTTGGAACTTCAATGAACAGTCCATTTTAACTTGCAGCATCAATCCATTTCTAGTATGAAATTAAGTAATTTTCTACTTATACAATAAGATTTATCTACACGGGTCTTTTGATTTTGATCCATAGCAGCAAAGGCACTGTACATCAGCAGATCCACAGACTTAAAGATTTTTTTAAAGCATTCAAAAAAAAAAAAAAAAAAAAAAAAAAAAAAAAAAAGAAGAAGAAGTCACAGATCATAGTTTAACAGCAACAACAACAACATAAAAAGATAACACGTTGTCTCTGGCACAATGGCTCAGTCTATGTCCATTTTAGGGACATCCAATCAAGACTTGGATTGAACTGCTGGCAAACAAAGCAAGTCCTTTTCCCAAGTGAGAATCCATTCCTTTTGTATGTCGGAATGAGTGCTCTTGTAAATCCTACCTCAGAGGTCATTGCTTTTGTAGTTTGTATATTGGTAGGCATCCATTCTTATTTCAGTGCAGTTTCCAAAGAACATATCAAATATTTTTCATAATCTCTTGTAATTGAAAAATTGCCCAAAGACACATATCCCCATTTTCAAGGAAACATTGCAAAAGTTTCCAGAAGTAACAAAGGTGATTCTTTGAGGCAACTTATTGTACTCTCTACAATATAACAAAGAGAGGTGTTTATATTAAAAAACCTAGCTTGACACCAAAATGCTTTATGTTCATCAACAGAAAAGCATTGAGAACAAATCTGTACACAAGATGCTATATTAACATTGCAAATATATAAATTAGCACATTCTTACTTAAAGTGAATTTAATTTAGATGTGAACTGAATTTGCCATTCATCACAGGCATGTAGATTACTGGCTACAGTTTGCAATTTCCTAAGTTTCCAAGACTGTCTAAAATAGTTAAGTTACAGCATCTTCCCACCAAATAATTATACTGTAATAACACTTAGAGGTCTCATCCAAGAACAGGACTAAAAAATATAACAAAGTTTATTTTTTTAAATAGAAACTACAAGTCTATTTAGTGTAACTTTCACTATCTCCTGAACATCCTTCTCCAAAATCCCCAATTTATCCACTAGCAAAAACACAAAGTATACAATGCACCTTTTAAACTAAAGCCGGGCCAGACAGCTTTATTTAGTCAGTTCATTGTTAGAAAGCCTTCTTTAAACAAAATAAATACATTACAGCTATAATACATAATTAAAGAGTCAAGTTCACTGTTAAGTATGCTTATTCAGTCTTCCAAGTAGCTATCTGACAATTTGGTATCACAAGTTGTTAATGAGCATTCACAAATCAACAGCAACTTAAGAGGGTAAAAATAAATTCCACAACTGCAATGAGCATTTAAGTTCTCAGTTTAGAATAGGGGAAAAAAAAAAAAANAAATACAGCAAAGTGCTAGGAGAAGGAGTTCTGCCTGCATTCAGATTTGTCTCTAATAAATAACTTCATAGACTGTAGCTTTCTTGTCCCCAGAGCCAGTGACAATGTATTTGTCATCCACAGAGATATCACAGCTAAGCACAGATGAGGATTCTTTGGACTACAAGAAAAACAGAAAGAGACAAAAGCAAAATTACATCTTTTCCATCTTTCCATCCAGAAGGGTTTGAAAATTAATCAGAAGAGTTTACTGACAGGGAATACACGGAGAGCTCACTTAAATACCACCACTGTAGGTTCAAACCTGAAGTGAAAGGGTGACAACTTTTGCTACAAGACTGTTTCCCCAAACTTGTTTCACCTAAAGCTCTATGGCAACAGAAAAGGGCAGCAGAAAGGGAAGTGAATGTTTTATTTAATGCTACGGACCTAGAGATAATCTATCAATTCATCAAAAACAAGCAGTCCCTTCTATACACTTTATAAGCAATGAACACTTATTAATTTTTTATATGTTAGCCTTTGCATAAAAATGAAAGACATCTTCTTCCCTCCCTTTTTTGATTTAAACCTTATAGAGAAGCACTACAAAGCCATACCACCTACAGGTATGAAACAATTCCATAGAAGGAACTACACCTCATCTCAGTGTTTGCCGAACACAGAAGACAAAACTCTTGTGCAAATGAATTTAGATTATCAGGGAGGATGCAAATATAAAAAAGATACTGTGGTGTAATAAGAAGGTGAATGGAAGATAGGACACAACAGGATGCAGTAGCTTAGTCGTTCCCAGCTGTTCTTTTTTCAGATTATGAGTACGTATTGTCACATTTTACTTGCTGTTTTAATGCATGCTTCCTATATATATGCCCACCTTTTCTTTTGTGCCTGTCACTGCAAGAGCTATATACTACCCAATAATGTAAAGTTTTTGCAAAGAAACCTTTGCTGCACTGCACAAGAAGTTTCTTTCTCTACCCCTCATTAAGAAAGCTGCACTGGGAATAATAACAGTTTCAAGTGAGATGTGTTCCTGAAAGGACAACTCAGACTTCCTGTAGGAGGTCATTCTGGAGCTGAATACTCTCCACTAAGAAAACTCAGAGCTCAGATTTCTCATGCCAAGGCAAACTGTGCTGTCCCGGAAGGCAGAACCACAGCAGGTATCAGGACAGGTGAGACCTGACCATTTAACCCGGAACACCAGCTAAGTTAATTGAAAAAATTCCCAGCATAGAAGTACCTGTAGGTGAAAGAAGTGAAGGACATGCCAAAAATCCTGATTTTCTACAATGGCACTGAAGTGCTGTTAAAATTGGGCACAGAGGGATAAAAAACTGCAGAAAGGTTACAGCTTCCAGTTACATCCCACAGGATCCCTCCATAAGGACACAGTCTTCAGCTCAGGAGTCTGCCTGTCCAATCCACTGGCTTTATGCATCTCATCCAAGAAAAATGTGTGTTGAATATGACTTTCACTAGTTTAGCTACAGGACCTTCAGTGAATGTTAACCTAACATGACTTGGGTGCCGTATTACAGCAATATGCACAAGAAGGTGAGAAAGAAAGGTATTAAAAACAACTTCAGAATAAATGGTTACTTTATTGTAAGATATAAATAACTAAAACATTAGAAAGGACAAAAGCTCGTGTCTCTGTAATTACAGACAAAGTCTTAAAGGAACATAGTAATTAGCCAAGAATTTCCATTTAAAAACTCCTTAAGCTAATGACAGACCGTGAGATGTGCAGCTCTACTGCACTGTAATGTAATGTGGAAAACAGCTTTTAGGAGATTATTACCTGGAATATACTGGCTCCATAAGGTGTTCTCCAGGCATTGAGAAGATTATCTTTTCCAGTGCTTACAAACCATTTGCCTGCAACAGATTGTTTAAATGTAATTGTTGCATTTTGTTTTCATGGAATGCACCCCAAGAAGCAGACTAGTCATAAAAAACAATGCATTCACACATTAATGAAAAACCTATCCAAAGAACAGTCATGTTTTCATCTGGTTACTCTAAGACGTTTGATGACAACATAGGGAGTTCTCACAAAAAAAGCAGCCATATAGGATTTTTTTATATATAAATTTAAGTATTACAATTATATATAACAGCTGATTTTTAAATATCTCTACTTTCATCTAAGGGTGATCTTGAATGAATTTCTCAGGAAGGAAGGAAGGAAAATACTGGCATGCAAATATTTGCTTACCACAGTGAGCAAATTTGAGTGACAACACACAGCTCTCATGAAGATGTAGCTGATACTTGTCCGGCTTAGTAACATGCAGCACTTCAACGTTACTGTTCTCCATTCCTACTGCCAACCATTCACCGGTTGGACAATAGCCCAGTGAGAAGATCTGGAATTAGCATAGCACATGCTTCAGTCAGTAAGGAATGAGATCGAGATATTCAAAACCGACTTCTTGCTACACTGTTAACACTATGCGAAAACACATTTTGGTCTGCCACAGTTTTAAAAACACGATAATCCAATTACTATAGTAATCAAGATAAATTAGTTCATGTAAACAAAGCTCAATTAAAACTGTAATAGCGAAGCACTGAATTGAGCTATAAAAGTTAATGTCCTAGCTTATCTGACAGCATTTAAAAATATTTTTGTAAAATATTTTTGAACAAGGATCTACAGAAATAGGAACAGATTGTGTGCAAGAACACTTTAATCTGGCAATTCTTTTATAAAAACGATTCTCCTCTGCTCTCATGGGAGAAGTACTAATCTGTCAAATAATCATAATCCAGAAAGATGTTTAGCTGCCACATCAAAAAAAAAAAAAAAAAAAAAGGGGGAGACTAAGGGAAAAATTCTTTGGAGTTTTCTTTGAGTCTGCCTTTTTTTTTTTTTTTTTTTAAAAAAAAAGGGGCTTGTTTTAGAAAACCGTGACAGATTTTTCTTAACATGCCAAAGCTTCTGAGATTGAACCTGTGATGTGAAGTCATGTTGCTGTAGCTGCCTCCCTTCTCTGAGGTCCCAGGATCTGACTGTATTGTCCAAGCCTCCTGTCCATAGTTTGGTGCCATCATTAGAAATGTCAATACAGCTGGCTCCATCTGTGTGACCCTGAAATTGCCTGAAAATATCAAAAGAAGATTCACACATTCTCACATTGGAAAGAGTCTGTTCTGATCATGTACTCAAAATACCTCATTTTTCTTTCAGTCTCTGACATCTAGCCATTAAAGACACCAGAAAAGTAGATTCTAGTGGAAATCTAAAATTATCTAAACTCTGGGATGACCATGTGAGTTTTGTGATGAATTGATGAAACAATATCAGGTCAGACAGCTGAGTGTTAATTTGATTTCAAGAAGCATGCTTTATGATTCAGTTATTCTGGGGATCTTTGTTGCTGATTGTGTGATACCCAGCATTTGACTGGCAACACCATATACCCCTGAAAGAATGTAACATGACTGTCAAAATTCACTTGCTTTAAGAAGAATGTGAAGGACACTAACAAAATGTTTTTTTGTTCATTTGGGTTTTTTTTGTTTTTTTTTTTTAAAAAGCTGTCCAAATGGGAGCATCAGAGGGTAAAGCCTGCCTTTACATGCAATACTGAAAGAGTACATGTAATAATACATATGCAGTGCAGTGCACAGAGAAGGTCTGTACAACTGGCTCCTAGCTAACTGTCCATTAGCGTTGAGCAGCAACGCATATTCCTAAGAAGCTGAGGTGTGCTATGCAACTAACACACATTTCTACCTTAAACATATTTGCTGGAGCACCGATTAAAGAGATTGGAGTGTGAGCAGAGAGTATTGCATGGAAACAAAGAAATCCATCTGCTCAAAGAACCTACAGCAGCATCAACACCAGCTGATCTTAGGCAATTATAGTTATGGGGATGTTTGGTAGGCCTGAAATTATGAAACTCTCAAAACCTACAAACAACTATATGGACTTTGGTCGAAGTATTACCATAGTTATTGCATAGCAGTGAAATATCAGGGGCAGCTATGCTGACACCATGAAAAAAAAAAGAGTGTATTTACGCAGAAGGGCATGTAAGGCTAGGTCTAATTAATTCTTCACAACCCAACGATCTGGTTCTGTCGACCTACCTTACCAAAGTCTGGTTATGCAGATCCCACACTGCAATGTTCCCATCACTACAGCAAGAGAAGCAGACCTTGGAATCGGGGCTGATTGCCAGGGCATAGCAAGCAGGAGCAGAAGATGTCAGCTCTGCTTTAATGCGTGGAGTTGGAGCTGCCAGGTCCCAAATGGATAACGTGCTGGCTTCCCCACCAACAATCAGGGTGCGGCCGTCAGGGAGCAATCTGCAGGAACGGATGTAGTTATCTCTGTTCTGTGGAGACAGAAGCCATCAAGAGATTACTCATGAGGAAAGGAAAACAGCATTAACATGAGAGCAGAAATCCATAAAAGTATTGTATTCCCTCCTGGTTTTAATGAGCCATTTATACTTATGACAATGATAAAGTATATTAATGCCAGAAAATTACATGACATTAGGGAAGTACTTAAACTTGATCTACAAAATTCAGTAGTGAGAGATATTTAATCTTAATTAGCATCAGAATGCAAAGACCTGAACCCAACCCCAAACAATTCAAGATAGCTGTATTCGACAGCTTGTATAGAAAGTTACATTTTCATACGCTGTTTATTTCAGCACATTAACCTCTCGGCATGGGGGAGTACCAAATTCACTGCACACCCCCCTGCTCTGCTCCAGTGAGACTTGCTGCCACCATCTAGGAGATGTCAGAGAAAAATATTTGGGCAATTTTCTTCATTTGTGTAGCAATTTGTGTAGCAATTCATTATATGTCTACATGTGCTGCACAGTTCTCATTTTACTGCCTCTGTAACAAGAAGCAACATCTTACCAAGAACTGGTAAATGACACGACAAAAGCTGCTAACAATGGTTCATCTTGTTAGCACATTCAAATAACTTGTGAATAACACTCAGGGATATTTTTAATTGTCACATTAAGACAGGGCAATGCATTCACACACATACACAGACACAAAATATGTGACAATCTTCAAATACTCTCTGAGAATACAGCTGCAAGACAGCAATTTTTAGCATGATAGGATATCAAGCTTTAACATTGCCAACAAATGTCAAAGTTTATAAACAATATCTGCTGTACTGTCTTTGATCTTTCCCCCTACCAATACAATTTTAGGATATTAAAAATGTTTTGATTCACTGGGGGAAAAAAACAAAGTACTACAAGGAACATACTTCAAACTCCATTCTAAAAGAAACAACAAAATTGCGAATGAAATATCAAGCTTTGATACCAATGACAGCACTCAAATAGCCACTGTTTTTTGTACCTTAACAGTATCATTTCAGTCTTAACACAACCTGCTATTTTCTTCCACCGTCATATGCTGCCGTTCACCTACCAGGCAGTCCAGCTGAGAGACAGGACTCTTGTTGCCAGGGTGGCTGATGTCCCAAACTTTGACGCAGCCCTTGCCACCCGTGTACACATGTCTCGTAGGGTTGCTGATGGTAACTGCACACACAACTTCCCCGTGATTCAGGGTGTTGATCTGACGGGCATGGCGAGGGATTCCTGGACCGATGAGGGCGTCAGGAGGGAAAGGAACAGGCTGCATCTGACCATCTGCGCTTACATGAAATGAGTAGGCTCTAAAGGGAAAAAAAAGATAGGGGTGAGAGGAAGACTGAAGAAGTTTTTCTTCAAGCCTGTTTAAGAAAACAGAATTATAGATGTGTTCCCATTGCAGGCATTCAGATTATTCACTCAGTTCCTTTTGCAATTTTTTCAATAATGTAAAGAAGAAATTATTTAGATATCTATAGTATGGATCTCAAAGCATACACTTGGGTACTCTTCTTTCAATGTGGCAAGCCAAGGACCATCTACCAACCAAATGAGCTTTTACAAATCATGTAATGACAGTTTCTGGCACGATACATGACATATAAATGTGTGTGGAGACCACTGCCCGCAGAGATGGGAAGAAAGGACGAGTCAAGGCCCACTGGAAAACAGAAATAGCCTGCCTGTTGCTGCAGAGCACTGGGACTAGCTGAGTGCCAGGGGACATTTGGTTGTTCCCTTAGTGACTCTAACACGTGGACTTCAACTGGACTGCTGCCCAGCTGCCCCGAACACACCATGGGTCCCATGCAGCTCAAGTGAAACTGCCAAGCACTGTGTGTAAGGGTGCAGTGAAACCACCACCACATCAGCATCAAGGAATTAAGCCCTCAGGCACGCTTGCTGACATCTGACATGACAGACCAGCAAAAATGCATTGGGATGTTCTTCCTTTTTTTGAACTTGCTTTTTTTTATTTTATTTTATTTTATTTTTTTTGTGGAGCTGACACAACAGCTACAAATCCCAATTTCTCTTGCCAGAATCAGGACTCTCACTGAGAAAGAATGTGGTGTGTGACTGCCAGCTATGCCACCTGTGAATAACCTATCAACAGCTTCATCTCAAAATATTTTCCAAGGAGAACAGTTAGGTTGTGAAACTGTCTTGTTCTTAGATGCTCCCTGACACATCACATCTATTAGGAGAGCACAAACTTAAGAAGGTTCACCTACACATACAGAGTATGCTTAACAGAGAGCTTTAATTTCCTCAGACCTAAAACATCACAGAAATACAGATAAAAAAAAAAAAAACATTGTCACAATGGTGAGGATGAGAAGAGCTCAAAAAAAATCATTTTATGATACTACTTAGAAAGCTCGTTTCCTTAATTGTTGCTTGAAAGTCACTGAAGAAGGCAGGCTTCAGAATTCAACTACTGAATTTGTTATTTAAGATTCATAGTGCATTAACATCAGAACAATAATTTTCAGAAGGATAAAACGCAACTGCATTTTCACCTTTCTGCCCAATTCCCAAAGCTTTACATACTCTTCTCATCCTGCCCTCTGTTTCTTGTTCTGGCAGGTCTGACTGACAGATCATATCATCATTCTCCATTTTTTGACATTAAACACATTCAGGAAAGGGTAGGACAGATTTCTGTGGTTGTCAGAAGCAGCAAACTGCCAATATGAGTAGAATCTTGAGTTCAATTATCACCACAGAAATCTGAAATATCTTCCTCATTATCTCCTTAATTCCTGTTTGCTACAGTAAGGTACTGAAAAAAGAAGATGAAATCTCTAGCAAAACAAGTGGAACTTCATTATCTTTTCTGATTTCTGTATAAAGTTTCAGTCACTCTGCAGAGCGATGCTGAACACTCAGTACACATTTTCATCAGTTGGAGAGATTTTTGCCAGACTTATAAAGTACATAGGGAACAAATTTGAAGAATTGCAAAAATAAAGCCTAACTCTGGAGCTATCAGTGACTACATTATTCTCATTCTAACCATTATTCCTGCCAGCACATGTGATTAAACTGTTGCTTTGTTGTGTTTTTTTTCTTATACTGCATGTTGCTTATTTGAAGTACTCTAATAACCTACAAATACCTGACACTATAAACACCCGGTGCATACTTTTTTCTTCTTTTCAAGTTAGCTACCTTTTCTATTTATATATTGTGCTATCCTCAGCTCTCCGAGATATGTCCAAAGTGGAAAGAGAATTATTAGTACCTAGATCCCTGATGTGCCACACACTACCTGCTCCATTTTAACTAACACTCAACAGTGCAGAGTTACTCAACTTTTGCTTTAAGAGAAAAGGAAAAGTAAATGAGAAAGCAACAATCCAAAATGATAGCTTCGAAAAATACTGTACTTAAAAATGAAGAAAAAGCAATGCAATCACGCTAAAGGAATCACAGATTTCAAAGGTTTCAGATCCTAAGGCTGACAAATATTTAAATGCAACTGTCATTTCAAACAGTCATCAATACATCAATGACATTCAAAATCCTTTAAGATGTAACAGAACTTGAACTGGTTTGATTTCAGTTTTCCTCATGTTTTAATGCCCCCTTCCCACCACCACCACTTGATGCAGGAGCAGGAAGGTCTGCACAATTCACATTTCTCAGACCGCAGCAAGCAAAGCCTAGCACAGCTGGTCACCCTTCTGGGAGCCAGCTCCACCAAAGATGAACTTGAACAGTGCAAACATTTGAACATTACATCAGGAAATTTCTAAGTGCCCACTGCAAGTGTAGAATGAAAATCTGCACCCTGCAGAATTTTTAATGCAAACAGCTGACCTGGAAGCTGCTGCACACAATTTCCAAACTCGCCTTACACAACAACCTATCAGCGTAGAGCAGCGGGCAGAAAGTCAACCCAGGTGAACACTGTGCAGCCTGCGAGTTGGACATATGTTTATGATTTCTGTGATACGTTTGTACAAGAGGAGTTACAGGCACTAGGACTGATCACTTTTCCCATGATAGGTTACTAATCCTGCATGTCCACAAACTCACTGGGAGGTAAACGTATGCATTTACTCGCAGGCAGGTGCGTGACTACCTCCCACCTACACCCCCACAAACATGTTCATACATGAGACAGAGAGAGAAGGACACGTCCCCTGCCCTTCCACCTCTCCAGTATTAGCTGGTCACAGTCTCCCATGAGTGTTACACAGGAACTGGAGAACCCCCACAAAAAACTGGATTGATATGGTTTGCATCACTGTTTTATTTTTTCCCCTCTCTAACTCAAGAGGGATGTGAGCACAGAGTTCTTCATATCTGTGTAATTCTTTTTCTGAGGCTCACAACAAGTGATGCCTGGTAGAGCAGGTCACCTTTTACGGTCAGTTCCATCAAGGATGAATTTGAACATTACGATACAATAATTCTTTCCAGTATTTTCAATCAAATAAAACATTTCAGTGTTCCTTTCTCTGCACACTGCTGTTTATAGCAGCTGGTAAGTTTGCAAGTAATTGCAAGGCTTTTGTGAACAAAGAAATCATTTTTTAAACTGCAAAGCAGAGTACAGTGGAGAAGGAAAGCTGAGATCCCATTCCAGTTTACATTTCTATATAAGACTAACCAGTCAGACTCAGCATGTAACACCTTGGAGCTCAGCTCCTTTTTCCATTATTTCTGCCTCCTCTACTCTATACCACCCAATACTTGCCAGCTGCTATTAGACTTCAAAACAAATTTACAAATACAACTTTAAGATTAACAGAGTTTCTCCTTCCTTTGTCAAACAGCTACATTTATTCCTATTCACACAATAATTTTCAATAGCTAAGGGGAATTCCAACCAGCAAGTGAACACAACTTCAGCAGATGAATAATTTGTAAAGTTGAATGTTTGATACTCACGGTTTTCCTCCTGGGATGCCTGTAAGATTGGGAGGGATGCCTGGGACTCGCATGTGATGATGTGGATCAAAACCAACCTATAGTTTTCCCAAGCAAAACAAAAAGGTATATTAAAGATGGAGATAAGCAAAAGAAGACCACTGAATTCACTTTCTCCATAGCATACTTCCCACACTGCAAAGAGACTGAACCAGATTTAACCCCACAGGTCTTACATTTGATATGAATCGCTCTCAACACCAAATGCACTAGCAGCAAACACTTACCACCGGAGATCTCCCGTAAGCTGCTGCCGCCGCAGCTGCTGCAGCTGCTGCACTCATCTGGGGGGAAATATTGTGCAGACCAGCATAGGCAGCTCCAGGGCTGGTCAGCTCCCCATTCATACCAGCATGTGGCACGATGCCAAATGGAGTTGGATAGGGACACGGCACTGCCATAGGTGTTCTTAAACCTGAAGCTATTGAAGAAAAAAAAGAGAGATGTCACACAGCCACCCAGACCCATCAGATGAAATATGAGTTTCCCAAACAGTAATGTACATATAACACATCATACTTATATATATATATATATATATTTATATACACATATATATGTATGTATGTATGTATATGCTGTTTTAAAGTGCTGAAGAACCAGCTCAGCATCCAGTTTAAGCAGCTGTAACATGCTGCCTTGCCACTGTACATTGAAAGGGAACCAGTTTTGGGACGAATGGCAGCAGTTTCACATTGCTGAGACAGACAGACACTCACCTAGTGGAACCACACCTGGGGGTTTGCCCGGCACAGGCCTCAGTCCAGGAGTGGAGTTGCTGCCTGGAGTTGGCGCGTCAGTCCGTGGAGTTGGGGTATTTGATTTAGATACAGGAGTGGTAGATTTCTCATTCTAATCACCAAGAAGGAAAAGGGAAAACGGTGTGTTAGTTATGTTAGTTTTTTGACTAGTTGCTGGAAAGAGAGCGGAAGACAACAAGAGAATGTGTGATCAGTGAAATCTAGCTTTTGGGTTTGGGTTTCAAAAGTCACTGGCAAAGAAGAGAGGCTGCAGACACACTGAAGAAGACAGAATTAACTACATGGCTTTGGGAATTAACTACAGCTTTCCTCGCCTGGGGCATCCATGTGATTCAGAATGAGGTCAATGACTGAAGATCATTGCCATCTGGCAATTATATTGGCAGCATGCAAAATACGTTGGTGGCCTCAGTTTGCTTGTGGTGGACGTGCTCAAACTATGAGCTTCTGTGAGGGGCCACGGCCTGGCAGACAAGAAGAGCAGAAAAAAAACACAACTGACCAATAACTCACACCTAGATGTGGGGCTGGTAACATAGGATGGAGACAGTGATGGGTATTAAGTCAGGAACTGTGCAGAGCTGCTCTTGTGACAAGCTTGTTCATCAGACAAACTGCTGACTCCTGAGCCTGAACCTGTCATTCCATCACCTTTCCTGAGCACCGCATTCACTTTAAGCTTTCTTTTTATTTATTTTATTTCTTTAAATAATTGTGTACCCTGACCTGTGAAGAACGGACAGCGGAGTTACTGTGCAGCTCAGAGATGTGATTAATTGTTGTCACAAACAGGAAAGGAAAGAACACCCCCAACTTGCTGGCAGCTCTTTTTTTGCCTTGTGATTTGTGATGCAAGTCAAGGAAGGCTCTTGTAAATGACAGATTACTTTTTAGATAGAAAATAAAAATTATTGTTGTTGTATATGGCCTGGTAATTCAAACAAAGCTAACAACCAAATCACATCCAAGCAGGAACTGAATTTGCTATAAACCACAGCACAGGAAAACAGCTCAAGGAACCCCTGTGTACTCTTATTTATTCTTGGAATGACGGTTTTTCATATGGGGGAGGAGAAAAACATCTCTCAGCACAGCACATCTATCATCTACCCACACCACGAGTGAAAATAACTTCTTCCTATCCCAAAAAAAGGCTGTGGACTTTCTCCTTACTGTTGTAGAAAATTAACTTTAAAAAAAAAAAAAAAGAAAGAAAGAAATGACACAAATCTGAAACTAAGGCTTCATAATGCTTTACTGATAGTTGTGGAAATCCAAACTGTGTCCAGATAGAAATCTGGTAAGCATCTGTTTCAGTGTATTATCATAGGTCAGGAGCATTCAGAAGCACTTACAAGGCTAAGTTCTTTGGATTTGGAGGAAGGAGTACTGCTGGAGGATGCAATTGACGCCGGACTAATTGGCGCATCTTTCTTCAGCAGTCGAGTCTTGTCCAAACCATTCTCCCGTGGAGAGTGTGCTGGGCTCCCCCGGGGAGAGGAAGGATCCTAAAGATCAGCAACGTGGATTAGTATAAAAACTTCATACTAGCCACTAGTGCTTGTTCACACTTTGGAGTGAAGCTCCGTCATAAAGTGTAACATCTTCCTTCAGTCCTTAAGTGATTTAGCTGATAAAATTGTAAAATTGAGATCAATAATGAAAGATATTTTAAAAAGTCTTTACATTTGATGCCATTAAACATGAAAAAATGTTTAAAATCTATGGATACTGAAATATGCAAATAAATCTCATTTTTCCAGTGACAGACTGGAAAGGTTTGAGGCACTTGGCAGACCTGATAAAGTTCACAAAAGTCAAGGCCAGAGTGAAAGAAAACACAGATACCATTACAAGCTGCATTCTATCTGCTGCGCTGGGCTGGCTTCAAATATCTCAAGCAGACTTTTGGTGCGTACAAGAAACAAAAAGGTCCTTTGTAGAAGTAAGTGTTACAGATCTGATTTGCATTCTAAAGAAAGACCTGACTGGAAAATCCCTCAGGCATTTCAGTCTCCCTTATGAAGGCAAAGGCTTCAATGTGCACAGAAATCATCGAAGACACCACCACCCCACCCCTGCCATTGTAAGGTACAAAAACCACCATTCTGCGTACCTCGTTGGAAACATCAACTACCAAGTTATCGTCACTCTTTTCACCATCACTGTCCTGCAATGACAAATCACAATGTGTAAAAAATATATATTTAATATCCTGAAGTTTCTTAAGTACAAAGAAAAAATAAGCCAATGAAATGCAAAGCTGCTCACAACTATGTAATATAGTCTTTACTTTTATCAAGCTTTATATAGTAATAAAACTGTAATATTTAGGCCACCTATAGTGCTTCTCCTTAATAGGTTCCCACAGCTACAGAATTCTTCCCAGTTTTCAGATCAGTGAACGAGGACAGAGGATGAAAATCCTCACCCGAAGTTGCACTGCACCAAGAAGCGGAGCCAAGCTGTACTCCAGATTTATCAAGTCCCAGCCTAACTAATGCTCCATCCTCACCATCCCCTGCCTTTCAGGTGCTCTGTAGTCATATTATCAAAAATACTATCAATCCTACACACCCAAGCCTTCTACCCATCACAGATTGGATATGTAGACAGTAAGAACCTAGTAAAAACATGACTATCAATTTTAAAATTAGTTATGCAGTAGGAAATTGGTGAAATTACAGAGGAACACTTACGTTTAACAGTGCACAACATAAATGTTTTACTCACATAACGAGCTGCTATTTCCTTCTCTTCTGTTTTCTGTTTTTTACTCTCTGAAGAATAATCTGTTGAATTTCTGTGCTTTTCCGCTGTTCTGAAACTGGCTGAGGGAGATACAGAAGAGCTCTGCAGTCAGAAAAGAGATGGAGAAAACACATCAGATGCTCATTCCAAACAGGGCTTTATTTGCCACATTCCCTCCAATACAACTTAACCCAATAAGGTGATTTAGAGCTGTTCTTATGGACAGCACTTTGGGTTTTAATCAGTGATAGCTACCCAGCAAGTTTGTTGTGTTGAAAGTGCACAGTGCACTGCAAGAAACACATATAAAGAAGATCAATTTACATCACTGAATAGTTGATATCCGCAGTGTCAATAGGATGAAAGTAGAGCTACTTTGGACCATTTTATGAATACTGTGCATTAGCCTGGTCTTTGCTTGCTTTCTGTATACATATGCAGGGTTAAATCAATACTGACCTCCCAAAAGAGGGGTGTGTATGTGTGCATGTAGAAATCAAACCAAAAAGAACAAAGAAATCAAAACAAGAAGAACAGTGATGACTCAAGGTAAGTCAGACCTCAGCAAACATTTGAACAAAGACTTCTAGCAAAGACTGAAGCAAGCTCTGAATGAACAGTCTTGCAACTGAAAAGAATAGGGGAAAACACCTGAACTCATTTTAACCTGGCTTCTTTTACAATTACCAGCTATGCCTGCAGTAGACAGGAACACAACACAGTGGCTCAGGGAGTCTCTTGCCATTCTGTGGCCCTCACTCAGTAGTGATGGTTACAAAGCACATTTATGGGACAGGAGAGAAAGGAAGGTAATTTGTACTTTATGCACTGTCATCCAGCAATTCTGCTCTACTTCTTTAAACAAGAAAGGGGACATTTATCAACTCCTACCATATTTCCAGAGCTTGGTAGAACCCGTATCTTGGTATACAAACAAGGAGATAATGAAAGATGTGAAGTTCCCTCTGGGACTGATTTTAGCAGCAGCAGCAGCTTTTGGCCCTGATTCAAGAAAGCATTTAACCATGCGCTAAACTTTATCTCACGTTGAAGTCAATGGTTGAACGTACATAAGTAAGGATGTGTTCAGGCATTTTGCAGAATTGGAACTGACAGGAATGAAGATGAAAGTAATCCTCAGTCAAAACCGTGCTGACTGTTTCCATCTCTCTATCCTCCTTATATAAAGGGTTGAGAGGAACAACTAAAGAAGTCCTTACTGCTGGATTTCAGACCCTCCCATTCATCCAGAAACACTTGTTTGGGTGTTCTTCTTCCACATGCTATGGCCAGTTGTTGTTCCTCATAAAGCTGTACAATAAAGCACTCTGGCGCTGGGTTCTAAATGCACACCTCCCTAGGTTTATTTTATCATTACCACCAGGAACACAAAAACAAGAAATTAGCATTTACATTGTGCAACTTCTGTTCCATTGCTGTTACTGAATTTCTTCTTTTCCTTAACTTATTACACCACAAACTTCTGGTAAGAATGAAAAACACTTAACCACAGAAGTTAAGCTGTAGTCGTTGCCCATGTCATGTAAAAGAATATTTCTCCTTGCTGGGACGCCCAGATCTCTACTTCTCTAAAATTTCCAGTTCTTGTCAACAGTATCTGAGATTAATGAGTGGTAGAATTTGCAGAAATCTTCCACATTTTTGACTGGTGATTGTTATTTACCCTTTAAGTACATTGAGTGGAAATAAAAATTTTGGAACAAAGATGGTGCTGATTACAGCCTGTGCCTTTCCCATTTCCCTCCACCTTCCTCCTTCCTGACAGTATACAATAGGTAGACAAGGATTTTCTATCCTGAGCAAATACATCTTAAATGCGTTCACTGATTTAGCTTTAAAGTAGATCATTAATCAACTACTATACTGTAAATGACACAGATAAAAAAATGTTATTGTTTGCTCTGAAAAGACAATGCATGTTAAGGCATTGGGAGGCAGTAGTGGCAGTAGGAACAGAAGCCCTCAAAATAAAGGCCAAGTAGAAATACACTACTAAATGAGCTGATGGCTTGAAAAAATGTATTTGTTTACTGCAACAATATAGCAGAGTCTTTTGCAAAAGATTTTAATAGCATACTCCTATTACATTTATATTCATTTACAATTTGGGAGGCAGTAGCTTGTAATGTGAATTCAATTCATTATTTCTCAACTTCACCCTACAGAAAGCAAATTACTTTAAAACGAAGAAAAATAATCACCAGTAAACTACAAATTAGAGTGGTGTCTAAAGAATTAAAGTAAACTACTGCACTTATTGAAATAGAAATATTTATTTTCATAAATTTGAAACCATATAGTTTCATTTTTCACAATCTAGTTAGCTATGTGCTATAGATACCATTTTAATCTTTGATTTCACTGCTTAATAAAGTAATAAATTAAAGCTCCCTATTAGAATGATAAAGTAGTTAATTATCACAAGCACATAAAGGATGAGCACTACATTGGGCACTGGGGCGATGCATACTGCTTAATGGTTTTATTGCTTCAAAGATGGATCAGAGTTGATACTGATATGAAAAGATGGTATCCCACCTGACATTAGCAGAAAAAATGGAGACAACTAACCTAATGATAGCTGGTGGGGAGAGTGGGCAAATGAGTGGAGAGAGGAAAGCTGGCAGAACCTCATTTCCTGAACTGAAATTCGGCCAGTGAACTTGGCTAACATTATTTTACCTAAAGAGTCAATTACTACAGAACAAATTAAACACTCTAACTATTCCGCCCCTTTTCTTGCATGGAGCCACAGGTACCCAATCAATCAATACTCCTGCAATACCAGCTTTTTTTCTGTTCAATATCTAACGCACCTGACACATAAAGGTCTCTAAGTTCATGGGATCTCTAGTACTGGTACTGACAGATCTAAGCTTCTCTCTTATTCTAACTAATAATGATATGTCATTTGCTGCTCAGCCAACAGGCTATGGTCTAGATCTTCACGTGCACCTAACTCCTATTAACTTCAGTGTGTGAGGGACAACATTATTACCGATAATGACTTCCCGCTAATTGTTTTACAATAGCAGTTCAGCTTATCAACACCTGTAAGGATCTATCTACAAATGAGAAATACCTGGATGTAACAATGTCTTCATGGTTTCCACTGACATCAAATTCCTACATACAATCCTCTACTCACGCACATCCTAGGTCCTGTGTATGCAAGCCTACAAGAGAGATCCTTACATTTGCGAACTGTGCAAGGAAACCTCCATCAAAGCGCACCATTTAGCTGTCAGACTCTGCTCTGTTCCTCAATTAAAACACGGATGCTCTTCTAACAGCTGCCTTTAAGAAACTGGAGTAGGATAGCTACTCAGAGAAATTAAGTGATTCAGCATTATACCTTGGCAGGCTGTAACTTAATGGGCCAGAGTCCTCATTTTAGTAACTATTAAAATTTATAGAGAAATAAAGTCTCTTCACACTGCTGTTTTCTTCAATAAAATGCATTAATCTACAAGAGAGAGTAGCATTTTCCCACTAACCAACACAGAGTTTGCTCACATATAATAATTAGATCAGACATAGGAAACAATATTCTTTGGTGAAAGTGGGTTACATTTAGTTTCCATTTTAGCAAAATGTACCATTTTTTCACTTTCTGCTTAGGTAGGACATTTTTATTGATGTTAAATACACCACAAAATGCTGACAAAAAACATTCGAACAGATACATTTATAGAAAGGCTGAGCACATTGCCTTGTTCGTGTAGTTTGCTTAAGAAGTGAAACTGTTTCTAGTGCTGGATCCACAGTATGTGGCACTAGACCATAAAGCATGACATGCTATACTTCACTGTGTATTTCGGGCAGTGCTGAGCACAGTGCTAAACAAAAAGATCGTCCATCACGAAGGCCAGTTGGAGTTTCATAAAGCAGTCCGTTTTCTCTCCAACACTTGCAGGGTGCTGCTCCTGGTGGACTATCGGTGCCACACAGGAACAAATTAAACGATCATAAAGGGGGCAATATAAGCCTCTTACAGAGCCGTAAAATTCTCAATGGTAACAAGGCAAACATCTGCGTGCTCGCTGTCTACTTGGGATAATTAATACTCCAGACTGCTTGAAAAAAAAAAAAAAAAAAAAACAGCACAGGAATCACAATCACCGTTTTAACCCCCAGTTTCCACTGAAAGTTCCTTGCATTAACACAGATGACTCGCGTTGTAACACGGCAGAAAAAATCAATATGGTCAGATTGCTGCCTTCCAACTGCTCTCAAATCCTGTAAGCCCCAACTCCCCATATGCTAGCTCCTGCAGATGAAGACCTGGCCTGAGCAGACTAAGTGATAATTAAATGGAATGAGTGTTAAAAGTAATGACTAGAGATGACAGGATGAAAAGCCCTCCCACATGATAAAGCTGGTAACTCTTTAAAGCATTCATGAATATGACCATTCCCCAGCGTACCCTTACTGCTATGCCAAAATGATGTATTTGGAGTGTAATAATTAAAACAATAATTCCCAACAAAGTGGGAATTATGAGATAATTGACCATCCTGAAGTATTAAGCAAACTGCAGTAAAAGCCAAGGATGCTCTACGCTAAGGTCAATTACAGTATAATTATCTGAATGACATTATCACTGTTATAAAGTCTATCAAAAGTATAAAAGAAACTATAAAAACGGATACGGTATGCATCACAGCCCGGCGACGACCGGACGGTAATGCCGCTTGCTTGGACGGCTGGTGCCAGCGCTACACACGGACGCACGCACGACCGCCAGAGGCGGGGTGCAGGCGCTGCTCCAGGCCTGGGCGGGTGCTGGCTGCTGCCCTGTCCCTCCGGCTTCCCCAGCACCCGGGCTGCTGCGTGGAGGCCGCCTGAGGCCTCCCTGCCTGTTCCCTTCAGAAACCGCCAGCGGACCGCTTGCCTGTGGGTTCGTCCCACCCGCCCCTCTGAAGCTGCTGGTAGCTGTCCTGCCTCCGCTGCCTCTTACGGCGGCAGGCTTCAGAAGATCTCTGTGAAGAGGACTTTCTTTTATCTGTTTCAAACTCAACCTTCCCACTCAGGTCCCCCAGATCTAGGGCCGCAGGAGTTAGTGAATGCAACCTTGCATTACTCACTGCCTCGCGGTTTTGTAAGCTTCAAGCACATCCTCCCTCAGCCTTCTCTTCCCCAGATGGAAGAGGTCCTGCCTTCTCAGCATCAGGCAGCCGCTCCATCCTGTTGGTAGCTCCAGCTGCCTTTCCCTGTACCTCCTCCGCTATGTCTCCCTTGGGGCACAGAACCAAGAGCCGCGCACAGCGCCCTGGCGCCGGCCACCGGCCACAGAGCAGCGACGCTTTCCCTTTGGGCTACGGCCCGCACCAGGCGAAGCCAAGGCCTCAGTGGTCACCATGCTGCCATCCCTCAGGTCGTGGAAGGAAACCCCACCCGCTACTGGCTGTCCTACGAAGGCCTGCCCAAATCACGTGCCGCCCCTCCGAGATGCGTGGAAGGGGCAAACAGCTTCAAGGAGCCCTCTCGCCTCTTCCACAAAATGGTGAAGCAGGTTACCCAGCCTTCACCTACACTCCGCTTGCTAGAGGAGGTGATGAAAACAGTCTGGAGCAGTCTGCTGAGGCCACGCCACACAGACGGGGAGAAAAACTCAGCTCCCACATAGTAAACCTTCCGCATGGCTCCAACTATAAGGGAACACCCATCTGTTTAAAAAAATGCATTCATTTACATACTTCCGTATGCACATGTACATTACTTTCATTAAACTGACGGAGATGGTGTGAAATGCTGTGGGCTGCTCTGTAGGTACCATATGGTGTGTTTGTACAGGGGCTGTGTTCCTGAGGTCACCCACACCTCCTCTGCTACTACAGCTTTCTGCTCTCATTATTACTATAACTACATCCCATATCCACGCCAGCCTCACTGAATTTCTGCTATTTGTGTTAATTTACCAACATCCTCCCTTTGCTGTCCTTATTTAGGCAAGTGGGTTTTCCTTATCCCTTTATGTATACACAACAGATTGTGATCACACTGATACAGCCCAGAATAGGCTCTTCAAATGAGGAGAGACCAGTAGCCAAGTATTGTTCCCACATATATCACCAGTCACAGTGAACACTTTAAGTCTTTTCCACTGCTCATTTCCAACTTGTTTCTCTACTTACCCAAACTGAAACCCAGCACCCAATCTGCCAGGACAAGATCAAACTGTGTTTTTTGTCTTGTTCACCGCCTTTTCCCTGTATCTGCATTTTCAGATACCAGACAAAGTCTCAGTAATTGTTAGTGAAAAATGCTACTAACTAGCTAAGAAAGACACAGAACAAAGCTGTTTTTAATATCACATGACCCTGTCTGAGCTAACTGAATTGGGCTTAGTAATCAAGGGTGTGATAATTATTTTTAATACAAACTATGATTAAAATGCAAACTTTGAAGTTTTATATAGCATTTTTTACCCACTAATTAACTTCACTAATTGCAAAATTAATGAAGTTAATTAGTGGATAAGAGTGTCATAAAAAAACATCAAAGTCTAGATGTGCAGTGCTGCTGTAAGAGCAACAAAATGGCTGTAAAAAAAGCCCATAGTAAAAAGGATGTGTAGGCTCAGCAGTTCATCTTCGAAAGACAAGTGTTGTCAAAAGTTTTACATGAATAAAAGTATAGATATGTATATCCATTATGCGCATGTGCTTGAAATTTCTTTAAAAATAGCCATGTAACTCTTTACACACAGGGCGATCTGCTTGCCCTGGTGGCATCACTGTGATATTTAATCTAAACTAATCAAAAGCACCAAAGTCTAGATGTTACAAAATGCGTGATAAAACGAACAATAAACCACTACAGTTTGCATGTTAATTCCAGTCATGTATTTTAACATACACTTATCAATTTGCTATAAACTAGGCAGGCCACATAGCAGAAATTGGAGATACCTAGCAATTTTGACTTGTAATCCTATCAGCATGTGCTGTTGTTTCTCCGGTCCCTCCTGGTGTACAGGTGCACAGTGGTGGCAGGAAAAGGAGGTGTTTAAAGCAATGGTGAGGGCTGCTGGCTAGCCTTTCACAGATGGATTTTTGCAATAAATCCTTTAAAATACAGCTTCTCCAGTAATCACTGGCTGAGGGACATAACACACATAAGGCCTAATCACTGCTGACACTGTGAGGGTCAAAGGATGGAGAGAAGAACCGATGCGGCTTAAGTACAAGCAGCAAGGTAGTAGAGGTGCATAGCTGTGAGGCAAAAAGGAAAGACAGGTTTAGGTTAAAGTATATCTTAGCACAAGCACATGAAGGTAGTGAAATCAAGGAGTGTGGCAAGAATAACAAGAGTCCTTTGGTAAGCAAGACAGTTTGAACAAAGGACCTGGTTTCAGCAGGGAACAAAAGAAAAAGAAACAGATGGGGCAGGAAAAGGAGTTAAACACTTCTGATAGGTTTACAGAAGCTTCAAAGTTCACAGATTACATTTACCATCAAGCCTGCTCTTGTTCACATCTGCCAACTCGTAAATATTGAATTTAATTGATGGTAACACAACCCAGGCATTGTCAAACATCCTCCCCTTTAATCCACAAAGCAATTCACCTGATCCATTTCCCACTCACTGTCCCTTACTTCAGCCTCCTCCCCTTTGAACAGACCCCAAACTAAGGCTTCAGAACACAGATGAGCAGGTGATTCGGACAGAATGAAAAGATTTACAAGGAGGGGTTAACACACAAATTACAACTGGAACAGGCAATACAGAGGGTGAGAGCCCCAGGGCATATGCAAACTGCAAAGGAATTCTGTCCTTAATGATGCCAGAGCAGATAAATGCTCCTGAAAAACCAAGGCGCACAAGTGTGGAAATGCTACCCGACAGAGAAAATTCTGCTGCTGGCATTTTTGAAAATAAATGCCAAAATCTGGGACAAGTCTGCATATCAGTCATCACAGCATACAAAAGCCTAAATGTTACTTTAACCAAAATCAGAGACACTGAAAGAAGGGTCAAAGGACAGTGAGTAACAGAGATTCAGAAGGACTGAGGGTAAATACAATCATCTTTGGAAATCTGAGGAACAGAGCTGTGCCAAGGAAATACAGAACTACAGCTCTGCTCTCCTCAAATATTTATTTGGGTTCCAATTACTGATCTCTCATGCCATTTCCTTCAGCAGAGACCTGAAACAGTTTGAGCAGCTCTGGCGAAATAGAAGCAGAAAAAGAGAGGAGAGTGTTGGGAGTTAACTAGAGAGAACAAGCGAGGGAGAGCACGCAATCACAGGATAAGAGAAAAAGCTCAACCAGCCAGAGCATTCAATGCAGCAATTTAATTGTGGGCTCACCACCATGAAAGAGAGAGAGACAGATAACCACCAGCCTGCATTACAGGCTTTGATTCAGCAGCGTGCCACAATGCAAGGAAAAGCAGTGGCGCACTGTGAGCATTCTTCAAAAGCCAGTGACGGATGCACACAGAAAATTCCCAACATCCAACGTATCTCCAGAATATTAACACTAATTACATTTCCATAGCAGCTGAATTTAAACAGAGCACACAAGGTAATTTGGTTAGTTTTAGAACAGTAAGAAAACACTAAAGACAGAATGTTTTATGATATCCATTAAAGTCCTGTGTCAGTATGCTTTATACTTTGTTAAAAAACATCTGTAAGAATCAAGAAATCTCCCTGAAGAACAGCCGGCCCTTTTCTCAGACTTAGCACCAAAGTAAAACTGTTATCCTTTCACTTTGCACAGTGATTAAAGTGGACTGTAAGGCACTGAGCCAAGCTGAACGTGAACACTACCCTGCAGTGGCTCAAGCCACAGACAGGCGTTATAAAAAAATATCGTTAGTACCAGCAACAGAGGTCAGAAGGTAAAAATACACACACACACACACACCCCAAATTTTCCGTGTTAAAGTAATAACAATCAGGTTTTAAGCTTTATCTTCTCTGGGGATAGCTAAGTGGATTCACTTTTCATTTGACAGGTCCTAACAACTTTCTCCAGGGATTTACGTTCCCTATCTAATTCTTCACTTTGACCGGAAGGATATAACCTGGCACTAATTAGCCTTTTTTGTTGCTGTAAAACCACAGAGATCGCGTCTGAAGACAGTCTCATGGGAGAATTCCATTTAGCTGCTTTCAGCAGACATTCAGATCAGATATTTTGCCCCTGTGCCCCACATTTTTAGTTTTGGTTACATCTAACACAGGTTATATCCGTGACAAAGGCATCAGTTTGAGTTTTCACATTTCTATTCCTTTCCACTGTATCCATATATACAAATTCTTCAGAGGAAAGCATGTTCATTTTTTTCCTTCTGCCTGTTTGTTTCAAAAGTATTTTAAAGTTGATTTGCTGCAGAGATGACCTAGGAGACGACAAAAAAAAAAAAAAA
>VXAA01000745.1:117318-128096 GCA_013399115.1 Anseranas semipalmata
AAAAAAAAAACAAAGCAAATGGTTGTTTCTGCTGAATACTTCAAGGATACTACTAATGATCTTTTTCTACTAATGATCTTTTTCCACACTTACTGACTTGTTCCTTCTCTTCCCCTTATTTTTAAACCTATTTGTTCCTGACTTGATCAGTATAAAAGTGATGAGAAAAGTTTTATAGAGGATACCCCGATTACAAAAAGCACCCTAAATTTCAATAGAAACATTACCTTTACTTCCACATTGCTTCCATCTGCAGAAAAAATGTTCATGTTTATCTCAGGTATTAAATTAGAGATCGACAATTCACCCATCTCCTTCCGTGACAGATCTTGTGTTGCTTCTGAATACCCAATATACTTTAGCCTTTTCTAGTTCCCTCCATGATTAAGGAAGCCAGAGCCACTGCTAATTCCCCCAAGAAAACAGAATTCATTATCCAACCAGTCTCTTAATTGTGCAGGTGGATACAACATGGCTGGGTGCTATTAAATACTTGCAAATTCCAGTTCATGCTGATTCTGAAGCAAAACACTCTCTCAAGCATCTATAAAAATATTTTCCAGAAAGAAATCTTTAAGCACTACTGTTCATCTCTCTGCCCAAATAACATCCAAGCCCGTTATTTTTGCCTCACTTCATCTACACTCACCTACTTGTGTTCCCAAGACCCTTGTTCAGGAAATTATCCCATTTCCTATTCAGAAAAGCACTCGAGCAGATGCCAGATTTGAGACACACACTTTGATCTCAGAGAAGTCACAAGGCAGATAAAGAAATCAGAGGAATGTACATATGTGCTGAACATTAGATGCCTACTGTGTGCTACCCTGAATCAGGACCTCAGCTGGTTGCAAAAATAATTGTCCCCAAACTCATTTCTCAAATCAAGGATTCTGGTAAGTGGAATGGATGGAAGAGCGGTGGGAACACAGGTCCTGCAGTCAGCCTTAAAGCAGTTACATCAGTATATAATAGCACATTATATGTACAACACCTACTTTGAAGACTAAGAAAATAAAACACACAGCCCTTCTGCCAGATTTTTAGATGCATTACAGCTCCTGAACATCCTAAAGCTTTGCCAAGAGAAGCAGAAGTAGCTTTTATTTTTCTGGGCCTTTCATTATTTATATTAGACAGGTCATGCTGTTAATTTTTTAAACGTTAAAAGCACAATCAAATACTAACTTCAGGCTAGCTGGAAATGTTTTGATGTCAGCAATGAGCAGCCAATACATTTTTAATTCAGGTTAGAGGAGTGGAAAAGCAAAAATCTCCCTCTTGTACTCCCCATACGCTCTGCCAAGTAGTTAAGTGTGATAACTGGCATGCACACACATGACCTTCTGTTCAATTCAAATGAGTTATCTTAGACAATTTGTGAAGACTGTTCTCTCTCATTTAAGTCCTTCATAGTATGATCCATCTTCCCCTTTGCTTTTGTTAAGGGAAGACTACAGTAATCCCCCTAAAACAGCATTCTGGCAAACACTCCTAAATTATGTAATTCACCAGGTTCAACTCTGCTGTTACAATAATTTTCAAGGAAGACGAGTATAATACATTATCATTATAGCTATACAATCCTGAGTTGAATTTTCCTTGGCTGAATTCCTAACATTTTAATGCTGAAATTGATCTGTTTTAAAAACATCATGTGAAAGGTTTTTTAAATACCATACATGCTCAAGCTCTTTATTTTAAATGGTTTAGAAAAGAGCTGGTAGAAATAGGGGAAAAAAAAGTCTTATGTTCTGTAATCTAGCATTAAGTACATTTTAAAGAACAACAGGCATGTTTCCAAACAAACTATTGCAGTGTACAAATTACCCAGCAGGGATGGAAATAACAATACCTATGGTGTGGATTTAGATCTCCGAAGAAGTTGACATTTCATCAAGGTTGTCTAGGAAACCATTTTTAAAATTTATTTAGAAAACAAAATGAAAGATGTTTATTTCCGTTTGGGATGCTTACAGAAAGGCTGGCAAGTAACAAGTTTATTAAAATGACAAGTTCAAGGTACCTTCCTTGTTGACTGTAAATAACCACCCCGTGAGCCAATTAAGAAGATGAAGATCAAAGGCCCAAGCAGCACTATAAAACCTCGACTCACGGTGTTAAAAGAATGCTTCCTCAAGCTACCACAATATGGGAAATTTCCTCTACCCACCACTCACTCTGGTAAGGCAACAGCAAAGATAAGCTTTTTTCAGTTTGCTTTGGAGTAGGTTAAAAACTAACACCTACATGTTACTGGACACCTAAGCAAGTGGCTTGATTTTATGCACGGTCAGGAATTGTTTTAGTTGTAAAGACTGATCCAGATGAGACTTGAGGCAGCTAGATGGAGAGGAGGCAAGAAAACGGGTTGGGGAGGTATGTTAGGATGCCTGCCTCTAATTTGTAAAATGGGTTTCTCAGTTGGGAAACGTTATCAGATCCCAGATTGCAGCAGTTTGTCAGTGCATTTGTTCTCCTTAGTAGCTGCCAAGACCGTGACTTTTCAAGGCAGAAGTCAGCATTGCTAGCAACCTGTCTCCTAATGCAAGACTTGACTACTGTTATGACTCTGCACACACCAGATTCAAATCTGACATCAATGTAGGGTGTGCTTGTCCTGATGAGTGAGTGGGGCTTTTCACCGGGTGCACAGAGTGCTGCCAGCAAGTCTCTCACTAGAATTTAAGAGGTTGAATTGTAAGTCACACCACTGTTCACTGACCAACACCTGGGCTGCCTGAGCAAGACTATGCTCTGCTTCCTTGCAACACCACCTTGCTTATTCTCAGACATGGTTAGATCCTACCCTAAGTCAGAGAAAATCTTGAATCTTCATTACCACTTCCTATAATTAGGGGACGGATGATGAACGTTCCGAGTCCGTTCCCCTCGATTCCACTGTCTCTGCCCCTTATGTTACGGGGTGGAGGTGAAGGAAGGGCTTTTAGCATCTGTTGTGACCGGTAAGACCATCAGACTGCGCATTGCGTGTAGACTTTAGTTTTGACAGTAAATGTAAATTTCCATTTAAAGACACCTAGAGCACCAGATGGAGCCCTTACAGTGAGAAAGTGTAACAAGCTCTTTCACAGCAGGCACAATTGTAACCAGAGCTCCAGCCCGCAGATGGAAACCCTTCTTCTCTGCCTACGCCATCTCCCCACAGAGTGCTTTCACTACTGACAAAAACCGCATTCCCATACCCACCTGTGGGGCTGCTCCCCCCACAGCTGCGCCGGAGGAAAGGGGGGAGAGGCCTGGAGCCACGCCTCAGCCCACACCGGCAGCGCGGCGCCATGTTGTGCCGTGCCGACATCCCCGAGGCACAGCTGAGCGACCTCGGACGGGAAGCAGCGCAGCCCCGGGCCGGAGCTGGCCCGGTGGGAAAGGGCACAGGCATGGTGCTGGGCTGCTGGAGTCCCGCTGGTGGTGGTGCAGTGCCCACCCGGTTAGCGTTAGCCGCGGGTCTCGGTGGCGTGTACGTACGCCCTGCGTCATGGGGCTTGCTGAGGGGGACGTGGCATGCGTGCTCCCCGTGCTGCGACTCTCCCAGCGGTGAAAGGGGTTTCCTGCTACATCTATAACCCCAAGCGTTATTGAAGGATCCGTACTGCACAAAACAGCAATGTAATCAAACCCCAGTGGATGAGAGTTCAACCAAAGCTTCTCTTCTGAAAAAACATACAGAGATCAGGTAGTCAACTGAAAAAGGACTTAGCCCAGAAGGACCGAGCTGGCAAACTAACCCACAAGAGCCGCCACCAGAAAGAAGCATGCATACATGTGCCCTGAATGGGACTCAAATGCACTGAGTGATCAGAAGGAAGGAGGGATTGAAAATTGTGTTTATATTTGGGAAATCTAGGTTCAGTAGTCTGCTCCTTTGTCTGATTGTGTGAAGTCAATTAAGCCTCTTCTTGCCTCAGTTCATTATCTATAAGATAGGGATAATTTCAGAAGCCTAGAGAGCCTGTCGTTTCCTTATAGGGTTGGTGAGAGGATTAACGTGTTGAAGATTTGGAGGTACTCCAGTATTATGGGGAAGGATCCATTAAAAACTTAGACTGAAATGGACAAGTGAGGGAGGGGAAAAAAAATCACTGTTCCTTATGTCAGCACGAACACAACTAGAGCAATCCAAATACTGTAACAGCGTGCAACTCTTGCAACCAAACTCCAGCAACTAATATGTCTACAAATAATAATTTTAGCCCATTCTTGATTTGCATCTGTATCACACAGACAAACGAAATGTGAAAGAGGAAACACTTCTGCATTGTGTTTATAAGCCTGCCATCAGCTAAACCTACTACACTACAGGTTAAAACCACTACATCTGAGATGTAACTAACTAAATACCACCAAACAACATTTCAGAAATCGTTTTTTTTAATTGTTGTTTTCTTCTTATTATTATTGGTAGTGGGTTTTGTTGTTGTTTGTTTGTTTGAATTACCCATGGGTAACAGAATTAACCAGGAAATCTGCTATCTGCAGGCTTGTCTTTGAAATGATTTTTCTCAAATTAAACTTATGCATTTGAAATGTGAACAAAGCCAAACCTGCAGCTGCCTAATAAACTCAGATCTGTACTTCAGAACGCATAAGGCCATCTCAAAGACAGCCAGATGTCAGTTAAACCTCTCTGATTTTGCAGAGCCAGTCTTCCCATCATCATTCCTTTTACTACAGCCTACCAAGCCAAGCAGCCATATACTGCTTTCCGCTATGCAGTGTTTGCAAGTACAGCACTCCATAAATATAAAAAACAAACAAACAAACAGGGTGTGTGCTTATCTGATTAAAATCCAATGTAAATTATATGCAAAATAGGTGCAGCCCACTGGCTCATGGCAACTTGCCAATAGAGACCTTCTGTGCTGAAGGGTGTGCATCACTGATTTAGGGCTTCATCTCTCTGTCATTCTTCTACTTCAGTCTCATTATTTTACACTTTCCTGTGTTTTATTATTTGATGTCCTTTCCCATCTCTGCTCTTATTTCTATCTGGACTCTAGCACTCCACTTTCTGATTGTCTGATGCCAGTCTATGTAAAAAAAATCTTGCAACGTAATGCATAATCACTTTGTGATTTGGGTGAGTCCAAATCCATTCTCAACCTGTGTAGTACACCACTTAATCTCCCTTCTTCTTGCTCCTGTAATCATTCACAACTATTGTTACACCCAATGCAAATTCTCTCCAGAAGCACTTGCCTGCTTCTAGGTCTCAGCTTCCTGAAACTTGTGCTTTCTCCTGGTAAAGCACAGCTTGGGGCCATTCTTACAGGTCCACAAGTAAAGCAGATTAGCCTAAAGAGCTAACTCTCTGTAACCAAGTACGGGGGAAAGTGCATTTCACATGAAATCAGAAAACTATCCAAGCTTGATTAAAAAGCATCCAGGCAATGCTGTAGAACATTCACGAGTTGTTCTGAATTCTCGCATAATTTAGATGACTCAAAACTGGATTTCCCAAATGCTGTGCAGAGATGATTATGGGATATATTTGTTTTGATTGGGCTTTAAGTCTCTATTTTTCAGAGATTTCTCACTTCTCCATTCAGGGTTGAAATTTGCTGTGAGAATTTCTTTAGCCCCCTGAAGAATTCTAAGGGTATTCCCTAAAGAGAGAGACAAAAAGAATTGGGGATTCATCATGCACAAGCTAATATTTACAGTAACACCACTCCCAGTACATGCCTGCTGGAAATAGCTTGGTATTTCTTCACTTTCTTTTAATATTTGTAGGATTAATAACAAATTCAGGCCCTGATCCCACAATATTTAACATCTGGGCAAAATGCTCCTTGCTGACGTCCACAGGGCTCTGGTTTGGCACAACAAACACACTGCATGTTACAAGAAAACCTTAGCAATGGCAGCAGTATAAGGCAATTTCTTCCTCATCTCCTTTTGTGCTTCCATTCTTTTGTTGCTGTGAAGAGGCTGGGAACAATATGGCAACCATAACAAAGGAGAATAAAGAAAACACTCATGGATGATTGCTTAAAGTGGGTCCCTAAATGCCACGATTAACTTGCTACTATGGCATTTGGTTTTAGGGCAACTTGAAGCTGCACGAAGGCAGGCAACAAAAAATACCTGCATATGACAATTTCGGTGCTCCAAACCCTCGGGGTGCCTCAAATACCACCAGGTGCACAGACTGCAGCAGAGGCAAGGAAGACCTTTGTGTGCCTTCAGACAGCCATAGAAAACCGCATTTTCTCCTTTCATCGTAGCGGCGTCTTCACCCCTGTGAACTCTATTTGCCACTTTCCAGTTGACCTGCACAACACTCTGAGGTTGATTGTTACAGGAAAACTGTAGCTGCAATAACAAATATGAAGCATCTCTCCTGCTAAGTGGCAAGACCTTCCAGATCATACACTAACTTCCTCCATGACCGGCCACGGTAACCATATTTCACAAGGCATTAAATGCATTAATGGTCCCATGCAAACAATGCTCAGGCACAAAGCTCAGAGGCAGAGATGGCTAGAATAAACTCGCACCTCTTTCAGGGCCAAAACTGCCTTTTCAGCGAAGATATCCTAAAGTAACTCTATTCTTCTCCCTCTATTTTCTGCCATCCCTCATGACAGACTTGAAAAGAAAGGACAACTGACAAAAAAAGAAGCAGTGGCAAAACCATGAGTCAGACAGAGGTAAAAAGGTTAGACTCTGGGAGCCAGAAACCACAAGGACAGGCCTCTTAGACATGTATTTTTAAATGCTTCCTTTTGCTCTCTTTCCTCTCTTCCTAAAAGACTAAATGCAAAATGAAATCATCTTACAGAAGGACAGCCGCTTCCCCCTGTGCTCAATCATTCCAGTCACACTATGTTGTCCAGTAACCTGCACTGATAATTCTTCATGAATAAAATGCCAATATTATCATCCTCAGCTATGTTGTTGACATGCTTTTGCTATTTCACTAAAAATACCATTAATTTTCTGGCTTCACAACAGCTGAGCTACTCCCCATTTGAATATACAAAAGAGTATTTTGTTTAAACCAAATTAAAAGCGTTCCAGTAAATGACTTCAATTTTGCTGGCTATACTACTTCAGTGTATACTGTTCTATCTAATCCCCTCTTTTCCCAACTCTACCCCTTCTACCTCCCCCTCCTTTTCTTTCTTTCTTTTTTTTTTCTTCCCTTTTTATACTTAATCCTTTCATGCCAAGAACTGGATTTGCCCAGCAAGACATCCACAGTCAGAAAGAGCTACAAAAATGTGGTGCCAAAGAGTTAAGGCAATGGTGAAATTGCGTCCGCTATGTTTTTATTCACCTGTGTTTGCCAAAACATATTTAGCAGTAAGAAAAGGAAGCAAAAGGGGAGGGGGGAGCACACAAACACTGAACACACCTTCCATTTCCCATCCTAATAAGTGTCGACATTCCCCATTTAAGTCAGAATGAAAACCACCATTACTGCCAAGCCCTCCTGGCATCTCACCACTTTATTTGTTCCCATTTGTATCTAATGCTTTTGTCAACAGTTCAACAAAAGTCAAAGCAAACAACCCACTACAAACACTGGGGGTAACAGCAACAAGCATGAATCCTTCACAATTATCCAGCCCAGCTGCTCAGTGCCTGTCCAGGCTGCTTTCATTTACAACAGTGTCAACAAAAGGCTGAAACCCAATAACTAGGTGGGTCAATACTACCACTGTAAACCCTCCAGAGAAGGAAATGCTGTTCTCCTGCTTTACTGCTTCAGCAAACATGCAGAATAATTCAGTTAGATAGACAAGTACTTGCCTAATCATTTGTTGTCTGAATTATTCAAGGCTTTCCCCGTAAACTACTAAATGATGGCTCTTCAAATATTTCCCAGGAACTACCAGATGTCCACGTGAGAAAAGGAAACATTAGGCAAATTCTGACATAGCAGAGGACAATGGTAACCTATGATCTTGAGAAGCGCAGTGTTCAGAGGATTAATGACTTCCTACACATTGTTTCTGGTGTTACAGTACAGAAAGCAAACAATTTTTAAAAATACAAGTGTTAGGCACACATTGGTCTATTAGTTGCCTGATCTTTATACAGCACAATCAGGGCTGCTGCCTAGAATTTTTCTTCCTCTTTTCAAGTGTAAGTTGTAAAAGAGCCCTCTCCAGAGAATATCTAAGATGTGGATAAAAATAAGCACACTAGTTAGTAAGGTGGACGCAGGCAACGTGCATTTATTCCCACATCTACCTCTCTGCTGCTCATTTGATCTCTTACTAATCACCCACCTTAGTGTTTCTTTCTCCTCAGCTATCAGGCGAATGTTCACACGCTTCTCTCCAGAGGTTTCATGAGGGTTCGTGTTTACACTTTCAAAGAGCAGCATAAACCAGTCTCACAATGCAGCACGTTTAAGTGATAAGCATTGCATTTTTTATCTCAACCGTCTCTTCAGTGCGGGAAACAGCCATCTTCAGAATGTACATTTCCTTGGTTTTGTTGGCTTTGGCCACAACCACATCATTGCATTAACACATTATTTTTAAACTTTAAGAAAATGGGTAAGTTAGTTAACAAGCGTTGGTGTTTGTTTTGATTTAATCTTACGTTTGGCACGAATAAGCCTGGATATGAACAACTGCTTCATCTAAGACCAGTTTACATATACATCACAGTGTAGTGTTGGACAGATACATATTTTGAGCCAGAACACGGCATCAAATACATTTATAAATATTTTATTTTTGACATCTACAGTAGCAGTCGTGCAGGCTGAATATCTAGTATTCCAAAGAGAATCCCTGGCAGTTTTAAGATTTAGCAAAACAGTAAGAGAAATTCTGTCTGTATGTTAAATTAAAGCACATATTTTTGTTTTTATAATTAAAATATGTAACATATTTTGTTTGTAAAACAGTTTTAGAGTGATTGCACTGTAACAATCTCTGGAGTTCTATGTTGTCAACATAAAACCTTCTTCAGTCAAATGAATTTTCATCCCATTCCTGTCTAAAACAATTATGAAATGCTTGTCTACTAAGCAGATGTGGCTACATCACTTTGTGATCGCCGCAGCTGTTTGCAGGCATTTCAGCCCTACTCCACTTCGGTGGGCAACTTCAGTTACATTTACTACTATAAATCAAACTAGTGCTATTTGCAACAATAAGTTTATCTGTATTCGTAAGAGCAGCACCTCCACTGGTTCAGTCAATCACTTGTCTGTGAAATGGTTCAGGGCCCACGGGGACCAAAGGCACGACAGAGAGGTACTACAGCACAAAAAACAGGTGGTATCAAACGAGTTGCAACTTGCACAGATGAACTGGCGAAAAGACTGCACAGCCTGGTGCCAGATACTCTAAAAAGAACAGGGGAGAGAGAGAGAGAGAGAGAACACCACGCAAGAATTTCTCCCTTTCCTCATCCCACGGAGCAGGAAGAAGGGTCCAAAAATGGCACTTCCAGCCTTTGCCATGGCTGGAGGCAATGCGGTTACCAGAAAACCTTCACGAAGCACAGGAGAGTCCTACAGAAGGTCTACTAAGTGCTTAATTGCTTTCGAATACCCTGCGGTGTGATATAGCTTTCAGGCTACCTAGGTGGTGAGCATACAGTGCTTTTTACAAAGGCACCAAACCGACCCTGGACAGGCTGTCTTCATGCTGAAAGCAGGGTGCCTTTCCCACTTTAACACCAATTATGCATACTGACAGGGCACTTGGAAAGACACCTTACTTCAAGGGAATGGCAGAAAAAGGGTTTCTCTCTCCCCACAAGGCTTCCTGGTAATTGATTTTAAAGGGCTTATTTCTAAATTATTCAGGCATTATTCAGAATTCCTCTCACATTTTTGCAGTATGGGACAGCAAAGCTTGCTACAAAATAATATTTGCAGGTCATTGAAAGAAACTCCTTCTGGAAGCAGGGGAGGAAAAGCAAAACATTCGTTTCCTCCAGGGCCAAAATAAATTGCAGTTTGGTATTTTTAAAAGAAGCCCTGAAATGGAGGTGTGACAGACGTACAGCATCAACAAATATGAATTGAGCAAACACCAAGGAGAAAGAAGACATGTAAAGACACGGTTATAATTACTTCAAGTCAATTACAATCATTTCCTAATGCCCAGCCCTGTAACACCACAAGGCAAAGCTTTGTGTTATTTAGGTCAGCGCTGGCTTTTTAACTCAATGCAAGCCGTGACCTCTGTATAGCATGGCCACTTGTTATTAAAATAAAATGAGCGAGGGGCTCCGAAATTCGTTGCTGTAGCTGCCAAGCTCCGTGCTGCCACGCTCACGGCACGCACCCCCCGCGCACAACCCTTCCTGCAGAAAACACTTCGTACCCTCTTCCAAAAACAGGGTTGGCTTGAAATACGCGGAGAAGCTACGGCAGAGCACGCATCCTGCGAACGAGAGGAGGAACGAACCGTGTCGAAATCCTCCCCTTCTCCCTCCCCTCCGCCCCGCTTACTCACAAGCACGCCCTGGGGAAACTCCCACAGCTGCATCCGCTGCCCCTCGGGAGGCAGCACCCCGGCTGCGGTGCCTCGCTTGAAAGCACCTCGGTACCCTCCGATGAGCTCGCAGCTCTGAAAGGAGGGGACGCGGATCAATCTGCCGCCCCCCCCCCGCGCAATTAGCAGATCAGAGCGGCGTTTCGCTCTCGGTACTTCATTAAAACACCGCCTGCAAACAGCAATAGCCGCCCATACGGCGTACGCAGTGTTCCCCCTACAGTCCTCCGGCAGGCTCGGAGGAGGACGGCGGGGCCCGGGCCCTGGCTGCTGTCGCGCATCCCA
>VXAA01000745.1:128676-150760 GCA_013399115.1 Anseranas semipalmata
GGGCTCGGCTGCTCCGCCGCCCCCATCGCCCGTCTTCCGTCCCCCCCTGGCCCCGCCGACGCCGGCGTCTCTCCGGACGGGGTCGCGATCCCGAATGTCGCGACTCTCGGGGCACCGGCATCGGCATCATCATCAGCAGCAGCAGCAGCACGCATCAAGTGTTAATCCAGCCGCAGAGGAGAGCGAGGCGGCGAGGGCGGCAGAGGGGATCAATAGAAGAAACGGCTTACATTCAGATTCGCGGGAGAAAGAGCACGCAGAGACAATCATTTCCTGGGAAAAGCTAAAGCCTAATGAGAATTTACTCTGCTGCCTTTATTCAGACAACCAACCCTTTTGTGGCAAGGGCTTCCTGAGTGACAGGAACCCAGGGCCCCTTAATAGGATTTCCATATTATTTCCAACACCTGCCTAGAAGTTATTTGTTTACATTGAAGGAGGCAAGATTCTCAAATCAGACATCTGCTTCTGGTTCAGGCATATCTTAGGAAACCATCTAGAAAGAAGCTTTGTTGCTATGGAGACATTTTTATTTTCTTCCCTTAGTTGCCTGAAAAACATTAGCATTTCCAATTTTTTGTTCTTCAAAAGGCCAAATGTCGCTCAAGAAAACACAGAACTTTTCAAATCGTTATGCAGAATAGGCTAATCGAGCTTTAGATATTTAATTAATTATTCGACTCAATTAGAAGTGTACCGGAGAGAGGCGGGAGGCACGGTGTAACTTTCCTGCAAATTCTCCTCAATGGCTGATTCCCGCTGGCCAGCGTAATTGCTCAAAAACACATCTAAAACTTTGCAATTCATGATGCACTCGACAATCTTCCATAACAACTTAGGAATCAGTGAGACCACTCATTTCCTCCAGCTTCTTCTAAAATCAGCCTCAGAAACTGAAAACACTCTGACTGGGAACACACTTCTTTCCCAGCGCGGGGGAAGAGACAGCGAGAGCAATGTAAAACGAGCGTTAACCTACTACTAGCATTCGGTGACTTTAGCCAGAGGACAGAAAGTTTCAGTGCATTTCACCCATGTTGCTGACTCCACAAGGTAATCTGCTCTCCTCTTCTCTCTCTCACAGAGAATTCGAATGTCCACTGACACGCATTAAAATAAGGGATGTCTCAAATTACTTTGGATGTAAAGGTCTTAATAACAACTCAAAATTAAAGCAATTAGTGCTCAATACAGAGAAAAAACTTATCACAGTGACAACATAAACCCAAAAAGCAGAAAGAAGCCATCTACTTTGTGTCCCGCTTTGGTAAAAGTTGGTGAATATTACCTATTTTGTCCTGTCACTTAGATTAACGCCTCTTTAACCCAACCTGCAAACATGTGCTTCATTCCAGACACATTCAACTTGAGTAAGCTGCTGTAAACACAAATGCCAACATCCAGGGTACGATTCTAATTGCACACTTACATTATAACGGGAACTTCTAAAATGAATAAATAAATAAATAGTTTCCCTCCCTGTACTTCTTTCCTCCTAGCTATTACACCGTCAAAGACTTTGCGCTGGAGAAGGCCTTTCCACCCAGCTCCTCACCCCAGCAAACTTCCTCTTCCTACTCTACAGTGTGAAGTCATAATCTTGTATTATCAACATCACAGTCTGTTGCCATGGAAATAATTAGACATGACTGCTCAGGTTAGAAATTACAGCCCATGTAAGTGTTTGCCTCCTGGGTGAAGAGAGCATCTGGAGAGAGAACATTTGAGTTACCCTAAATCACCAAGTGGCAAAATAAAGTTTGATAGTGAGAAGCACTGTAGGAGCTGATCCAAATGTGGGCACACTGCTGAGTAAGAGTCACCGTGCCGTAACAGGCACAAGGATGCAAGGAAAGAGGCCAGCATACAGTTCATACACAGAAGGAAAAAAGCTGTTGGGTGAAGGAGGTGAAGCCATCACACATGGCAGAAGCAACCAATTCCCTGATAGCAGAGTACATGCTGTTACTTTCATATGAATACTCTTCACTAAATTAAAATTCCCAGACGACCTCATTAAAAAGGCAAATGATGTGACACCGAATGAAAGAAAGAAATGTAAAATTCAGTTTAAAAAAAAAGAGACATACCTGAGGTTCAGTTTCGTGTTTTAAAATCTGTTAAAAACCACAGACTTGAATGACATGCTACAAGTCTAGCCACAAAAAGGTTATTATAAAAAAAAAAAAAAAAAAAGCCAAAAAAAAAGCTCCATAAGACAACAAACAGGACCCTGCTAATTAATATTTGTTCTGCTTCAGCAGACAGTTACTGGACGAGACTGCAACAAACAAGCATGTCTCACCCAATCACATCATTAATCCATTCACGTTCACCACCTGAGGACCAGCTATGCCCTACACATATTTATTCATCTGTTCCACAAACAAACAATTACAACACATTTTCTGGAATTAGGGCACCTGTTACATTCAGCACAGCTTACATGCCCAGAGGCAGATATCAATTAATACTGAACAAATTATTGTATCGCAAGCCAACAGAAGCTACTCATTATATTTTGATAATGCTAACCTCAAAACACCCATGAAGATCAAAACACGACTCTCGTGGAGCAAAGTTTAGTTCAAACACGTTCAGCTCAAAATTACCGCTTCATCATTACAGAAAGCAAAATACACGCAACGCCTTGTTTCTGTACAGAGAAAGGCGCACGCAGAAGCCATGACATGAATGCGAAACGTGTTTTGATTTTTACAAGCCTGTGAAGTGCTTTTCAGCTGAGTGGTATTAAAGTGGCAAAATGAAATGATCGGGAAATAAATTCTGTAAGTTTCTTTAGGCATGTAACAGATAACTATGTTTCTTTGGCTTGTTAAATACAAACTGAATGCAATGGCGTTTGGCAGGAGACTCACACCACTGGAGGAAGTCTCACTTAAAAGAAACTTGACAACTAAGATGAAGTCTACTGCAGTACATCACATCTGTTTGTGGTGTTCCTCTACCAGTGGAAGAACAAAGTCCGAGCAGTGTAATTACATTTCGTAATATCCAGAATTCTGATCATATATCTTTGTCTTTTTTTATTTTAAACTATCTTGTTCTTTTCAGAAGCATTACAAGTATCAAATAACAGCTGCAGGAGTAAGCAGCTTACTCTTACTTACATCCTAAATGAACAGAGGTCTAAACACTTAATAGCGGCTAACAGCTCGAGAAGCTAAATTAAGACAGGCTCAGGTTTTAGCAAGCACTGGAGCACCTGCCACCAGAAATGTAAACGGAACATGAGACTCACACCACTCCCCTTTCTCTGTATTTGCCACATGTATAATTATTAGCCTTTCCACAGATTAAGGCAAAAGTAATCTTATTGCTAAACCCACTTGGATCTGCCCTGACAGACTTCCCCTAGTTCACTAACATGTTGGACAGAAATTCATCTCAAATATGCATTTGATTTGTTATTTCAGAAGCTAAAATTTTCCTTTCACGTAAAACATTTTTCTTCCAGAGGGATCTCAAACAGGCTATTTTATTCCTGCCACAAGACTGCAGCTTTTAATTATTGACTCTTATTGCTATTGAGATGGTAAACTCGCAGAAGTGAACAGAGTTTCTACCATGTTGGCATGTCTTACTACAGGCATGGTCTCAGCCCCACATAATTTACAATTCAAATGAAAAAAAAAAAAAAAAACAATAATGCACCACATGGGTATAAAAGAACAGAAATGGATTAACACCAGACATGGAAAAAAGTTGCAAGAGTTCAATCCCCTGTACAAGCCAGTGATTCAGAAGACTTTGAAATTCTTGAATATCGTCATAAGGGACATCAGTGGCTGTGACAGACCTGCAGCTTGGCCAGCATCTGGGGACTCCTTTACTCCAGGTGTCTCAGCCAGAGCCACAGGAAGAGACTGCTAGTGCTTGAATACTGTCTGCCAGGTGACACCTTCACACACAAAATGCTTCCTAAGCTTCTTAAGAGGGTAATTTTTACAGAAGGGGCTTTGTTAGGGACCAGAGAAACTTTTCTCAAATATGTCCCAGAGAGAGTAGGTAAGGGCCAGGAAGAATATCATGCCTCCTGCATCAGCAGTCCTTACAAGAGGTGGAAAAATACTCGTGGGGTACAATTAAAAAGCACAAGCACACGGCAGAATCATCTTTTATTGATTTACTAGTTATCAAAAAAAAAAAGTTTTTACTGCCTTGAAAAGGGGACACATTGGGGCCCCTTTTCAGAAAAGCCACACGGTTAACTGTGGAGCTGTTTGTTTTTGTGTCTAAACACATTATGTTATTCCCTCAGAGCCCTTAAGCCACCACTGCACTGTCAGCACAGCCCCTGTGCTTGCTGCCCTCCCCTCCCCTCTGGCCGATCCACTGCCTCGAAGAGCAGACTCGTGACCCAGTTTACTGCATCTAGAGCTCTTCCACACTTTGAACTTTGCAAAGGATTCAGAGGACAGAATCTGACACAAAATCAAAGAGTTTCCAAAGCCACCCTTCCTCTATGGAGCCTGCTGTGCATATGGTGATCTATTATTCAGGAATAGCTCCTGGACAATCTCGTGTTATCTGGAAGGTCCCTACTTGGTTTCAGCAGTGAATGGCTCTCTTCAGGGTGGTGCTGAGAAGGATGTGAGCCTGGGCTGTCTTATCAGGCAGAAAATGTCATGTTTAGAAGATCGATACAAACTGGAATGGGACTGTGCCTGAAAAGAAACAGCCTTTTGATGCCAGCCTGCTTTACTCCATGGCTGCAGCCACTGATCTTGGCTTCAGTGCTCACCAGTGACATGAACGACTTGCCTACCACAATCCCCGAAGTACCTGTAAAACCTCGCACGCAAGAGGTGTTACCAGCCCAGCCCTTCTCTTCCCTGCCCACTCTCCGCTCATTCCTCCCCGTGTGGAGGAAGGCTAAGTTTTCCAGCGCAGCATTTTCCCTGGGCAGAACCAAGGGGAGGGTCACGGTGAGCATAGCTGGAGACAACAAGTCTCATGAACAAAACTGCCTGACAAATCAAAGACGCTGGAAGTGGTGGCAAGAAACAGGGAGGGGAAAGGGGACACCTCAATCAAGCTCCTCTGTACCGATGGGTAGGGTACTTTCATTATCCAAATCGTACACTAAAGCGTAAATTTACACTTTATGAGCTATTCTAAAATCTGCCCTGCTTAATAATCTGTATCAGCAAGAAAACACTTTAAAGTGTCTCTCACAATTAAACCCAGGCACAACCTTGTATAAATCAAAATTTTGCTACCATATCAAAACGTTACACTGGGGCTGTATAACGTTGCCTATATCCTCATTACATGCTACACTAATTACTACCAGCAGATTCAGAATTTTCTGCACATTAGAGGCTTTTAGAGGAGCTATAAAAAATTTCAGGCACCATTAATTTAAATTTGTATTGAAATTTCCTTTTGACAGATGGCCAAAAATTACTTATTATTTAGAGTACCAGAGCTGCCTGTTTGCACATTAGAAGAGGAAAGGGAAAAATTAAAAGCAAGAAGGAAATTTATGTCACGTTCATTACCTGTTAAATGTTAAGGAGCATTATCCTGCATGAATAAATTATTTCATACAAGCACGCAGACTCCAGCTGCTGGCAACTGGCACGTTCTGGCTGACAAAAACCATCTCAAGTCACACAGCAGACGATCATAAAAAGCCTCTCTTAACCAGGAGCCACTTAAGGGAGGACAGATCGATAGAACAAGCGACTAACTGCTACTCTGGGCATCACTGAAAACATTTAAGGAAATTAGCAAACTATTTCACCTTGCAAAGCTGGCAGCAAGCCCCATAATGCTGACACACAAGCCAACTCACAACCTGAACACTGTACAAGACAAACATCTACTTATCATTTCAAAATAAATTGGTACAAAGTAGTGACACCCTCCTCTCAGTATCAGAAGCTGTATGAATAACAGTGCATTTGAATCATTCTAAGTAATTGCAGATGAACCAAAATCAGCCTTTACAGCATAAATACTCCCGCAATACTCATATCAGCATAAATACTCCAAGATCCCACAGACATTACAGAAACAGGACTAATAAATATATTTAAAATAAATATATTTATAAATAAATATATTTAAAACAGTCACTGGCATGACCTATATACAAGCAGTTCTCTTTATTCACATTCATGAGTGAAACGCTTGTGGTCTCAAGTATACAGGTATACAGGTATGCAAACTTGCTGAAGAAAACAATATTTTTATATTCTCAGATTTAGATATCTGCCCTACTTGTACTTGTTTGTTTGGATGTGGGGAAAAAAGAAAAACTACTAGAAGTATTTGCTCAGAGTGAACAGGCTGTGTTCTGCCAAAATCATCATTAATCTGTGCCCAGTTTAACCGCACAAAGCAATAATCCCAGTTTCTAGCCCTCATGACAAAGAAGCTAAAGTGAAACCTGATGCGCTGTTGTCCTATGTCGGTGGATAGACAGCTTCAGTGCCTTTGCTGCTCACAGTAAAAACTGACAGTTCCTGTCAGCTCCTGGTTGTTATGCAGAACCATGTGGGTAACAGTAAAACTGACAACAATCAGCTCAATTTCATTCTGCTAGGACAGAGCAAAGTTGCCAATGGCAGAATAGATGTATGGGGAAGGGCATGGGACATGTCCTCACTAGGAGCTGCTGGAGAAACAAAGGCATGCCCCCTCACAATGCAGCCCGCAGTGGGACAGTTCTCCAGTGGGGCAAAGCCTGTGCCTTGCACTGTGCTAATCCTGACTCTGTCCAGGGCACACAAACAACATAGAATCACAGCACATCCTTGAGTGGGAAGGGACCTGCAAGGATTATTGAGTCCAACTCCTGACTCCACAAAGAGCCACCCAAAAGTCAAACCCTATGTCTGAGAGTGTTGTCCAAACGCTTCTTGAACTCCAGCAGGCTTGGTGCTGTGACTACTGCCCTGGGGAGCCTGTTCCAGTGCCTGACCACCCTCTCGGTGAAGAACCTTTTCCTAATACCCAGCCTGAACCTCCCCTGTCACAGCTCCATGCCTTTCCCTCGGGTCCTGTCGCTGTCACCAGAGAGCAGAGATCAGCGCCTGCCCCTCCGCTCCCCTCATGAGGAAGCTGCAGGCCGCCACGAGGCCTCCCCTCAGCCTCCTCTTCTCTGGGCTGAACAAACCAAGGGACCTCAGCCACTCCTTATATGCCTTCCCCTCTAGACCATCATCATCCCCTCTTCATCATCTTTGTAGCCCTTCTCTGGACACTCTCCAATAGTTTCACATCCTTTTTGTACTGTGTACGATTTTGTACTGCCCAAAACTGCACACAGCACTCGAGGTGAGGCCGCATCAGCGCAGAGCAGAGCGGGACAATCCCTTCCCTCGACTGGCTAGCAATGCCGTGCTTGATGCACCCCAGGTACAGTTGGCCCTCCTGGCTGCCAGGGCACACTGCTGGCTCTTATTCAACTTGCTATCAACCAAAACCCCCAGATCCCTCTCTGCAGGGCTGCTCTCCAGCCTCTTGTCCCCCAGTCTGTACATATGGCCAGGGTTGTCCTGTCCCAGGTGCAGAATCCAGCACTTGCTCTTGTTAAATTTCATACAGTTGGTGATTGCCCAGCCCTCTGGTCTGTCAAGGCCTCTCTACAAGGCCATCTCTCTGCAAGGCCTCTCTACCCTTAAGGGAGTCAACAGCTCCTCCTAATTTAGTATCATCTACAAACTTGTTTAATATGCATTTGAGTTCTGCATCCAGATCATTTAAAAAACACTGAAGAGAACTGGCCTCAAAACGGAGCGCTGGGGACATCCTGCTGGCAAGTTTCTGGCAATCTAATCAAACGCTCCTAAAATTTGTGCTGTGAATACCTCTTCTGCTGTTTGGCCACCCCCAAGAATGAATCATGCATTTCTTAAAAAAAACCACCACTGAAAACTTGACAAAATGGTTGCAAGTGTTCAGTAAGGTGGGTGCACATGTCTTGACCTTTGTAAGATAAGCGCCTCTTCCATTTCACACTCACCATCGCCTAAAAACACTTAATCTTATGCTCCTGAAGATTGTGCAAGCTGTTCAAGCTCTACCCTGTAACTGCATCCAGCTACCCAGGGCTGTGCATGTAACTGCACAACTGGCAACAATTGCTTCTGCTGTGAGCTGGTAAATGGCCAGCGGCAGCGAGGAGAGCAGACTGATCCAGGAGAGGGCAGAGGCACGATGCACCTCCCCACTTGCAGCATTAAAACTCCAGGAGCCTCTGTGAGACTCTGATGGCTATCAAGTATGGACAGACACCCAGGCACACATGCTGAATCACTGCAGTACGCATCACTGAATGCTCAAAATTACATGAGCCGCAAGGTGTGTATTACATCTGTTTATAACCACTACCATTCACGGGGTGGCACACATACGTACACCACAGAGTTGTTCAGAGCCTGAAAATTGACTTCTGTAAGAGGAACACAGGATTCTTGGAGTGAGTGCTGCCTTCTGCAGGCTAGGGAACAGCAGCTCCTTCCCCTCTGGTTAGCCAACTGCTGCTGAAACCACAGCAGGTGGGACCCCACTTCTTCCCTGCAAGCGATGCGGCTCTCTCTCCGTAACTGCATCGAGATGGTATTATGCGGATATATCAGAATTAGTTTTACAGCCTCCAAAGATTTAAAACCACTGGCTAATTCTTTCCATCTCATAAGCTTACACAGAGACTCAGGGCAGTCCCCTTTCCCATATCCGGGAATAGGAGTTGAGGAGTTGGCTAAGGAGCAGAGATGCAATCATCAGCCTCACTGGCTGGTACACCACCTGCAAACCTAACTGCACCATGACCAGTCTTAAGTGTGATACAGAGCCTACACAGGACGCTGCTAATCAGCATGGAAGTCACAGCCTAGTTTCACTTAGTGACTTTTTCCACCACCTCAGACCACATGTCAGAAAAGTGCAGCGTGCAGCTCTTTTGAGCCTATCCTTCCACCTGCAAAATGGAGTCCTACCTTGATGGAGTCTCTGTCTGCATGCAGAGCAGCCACCACACACACGGAGGGGAGGAGGCAGCAGCAGGGGATGAGAAGGTGGGGGGGAAGAGAGAAAGAGAAAAGTATTACTTAGTTTACGTAAAATTATACATTTATCATACTCAGAAGAAAGAATCTTGATATCTGTTAAATAATAAATTGCACAGATGTTAACTTTTCTGTACAGTTAATTATTAATACTCTACAGCCAGATTTACAAAACCATAACTCCACCTTTTGAACACTCTTTCTGGCTACCACTAGCTAATAAATACAAAAGCAATTAGCTAGTGTAAATTGCTTGTGAAAATTTGTTGTTGTTGTTTTTTTGTTTGTTCGTTTTTCAGAACAGGAGGAGGAGAGTTAAAAAATAAAAGAAGGAATGAGAAATGAACAAAGCCATGCACGCATCTGGAAGCGCCTACCTCTTTGGTGATCGTTATCATGGTGCTTCTTTTCATCTTTGATCGGGAGGTGGGACTGTCCTCCCAGTGCACTGGACAGCGCCAGAAGGCCAGCACTGCTGCCAATGGGTGGGATGGCTGGAGGCTGCAAGCCCGAGGGGTGCGGAGTGAGCGGCACGGGGAGACCATGTCCATGTGACAAATGCTGGGCCTGAAGTTGTTGCTGCTGTGAAAAATGAAACACAGATATTGAATTTGTTCGGGGAGCAGGGTGTTGTCTGACTGATCCTGTACATCCAACATAACCGATCAGGTCAACCCACACATCCGATCAACCCAGGTATCAACCCTCACAAACATCTTGGCATTTTAAAAATGTCCGTATGTTTGGACACAACACAATCTGTAAACTTCAGGCTGAATTAACAACAACAAAAAATAAAAATAAAAAAAAAAAGGAAAGGAATTTTACAGTTTTAGTTAAATCTTTATTCCTCTGACAGAGCTGCTACATTTTATTCGTGCTAGCAGAAACACACCACGTACACGTCTAATCAAAACATATGTAACTATAAAAGCAGTTATATAATGCAAAAAAAAAAATGCTGAAAATTGAGAAAATTAGTGTTAAACAGTTCTCCTAGCGCTACTGCACAGCATGCAGTGAGAGTTAATTTGAAAGAGAAAACCTGAATTAACAATCCAGAAAAGGAAACTGGTTGCAGCCACCGTTTTAAGCCCTTTAAGTGTCCTCAGCGGTACTTGAGCAAATTACTAAAGAAAATCTAATGTAGCAAGGCTTGGGTCCTCCTGTAGGCTTGCTCAATAATGCTGAAATAATTGGGCACTCTGTGCACGTTTAGTGATGCTCGAATGAAAAGCTAGAGGCCTGCCCTTGTACTCTTCTCTAGCTGCTGACTCTGTGTTGTGACAGGTTTATTTGAGTGGGACTGTGATGCATGCACCAGTAACTGCACTGACAAGAGTTTAAAGTCATTTTTACCAGTACACTGGCAACACATAGAGAAAGCCCTTGAGAGGTTCGAATTGGAGTGCTTGACCTCAACCAGGGCTGCATCAAGCTCTGTGCTATACTAACCATTGTGGGTAGATAGTTTGTTTGTTGCTACTGAATGGGAAGGCAGGAAAAAAAAAAGTTATGTTAAATATATCCCAAGAGAGATCTGTTTAGGTACAAGACTTGCCCACTAACTGTCCAACTAATTCTTGTTCATACAGTAACTAGATTAGCTTTGAAATTTTCTCTTAGTTTCCAAGCAGTCACTTCTCAGGACTCATGGTAAATCAAATCAGAAGTCCTCTAGGATTGCTCTCTCCCCTGCACAACTTCATAAAGGACTTTGGAAGAGGAAGAAATAAAAACTTAACTCACTTTGCATAAAACATTCCATTTTAAATTCCTAATTGCGGAGATTCAAGTTCTGCTTTTATTTGTTTTTCATTTGAATCTAAATTCACTTCCCACCTCACAGCCTAGCTCTCTAATCAATCAAGAGACAATATGCTGGTCCCTTGATTTTTCCCTCCCCTCCCTAGCATGAATTTTTACATATGGGCGAGCTGAAAGTAAAAGAATGCAAGTCATATACAGCACGCCACATAACTCATGCAGCACCCTGCACACACACATCCCTCAACACCTTCCTGTGAAGGTACGGATCCTTCTCTTACTTTTCAAAACACAATCCAGGCTGTGGAATCTGAATGGCAGTGTCATGTACATGGCATCTGACTCAGACCACTGCCAGGGAGAGAAGATGAACGACCCAAAAGGAAGGGGGAAAAAAAACAACACAGAAATAAATAAATAAATAAATAAATAAAAACAGGACAAAAAAGACACAAAAGAAAGAAAACCAGAAACATGACTCTTGCAGTTGGAAGAGAAGAATCAATCCTGTCCCTGCGTGCAAGCCCATGTTATTCTAGTAAGTGCCCCTTCTTGTAGAAAGTATCAAACACATTTTGTTTGTTTGGTGCTCTTATGGAAGGATGCTTCATTGCTCAGAATTTAAAATTAACCACAGCAAAATGAAACAAGAGCCAACTGAGTATTGTTTAGCTTTAGGGTTTGAATGGGACTACCTTACAGCAAGGGATCAAGCTGGCACACTGGATTTGTGGAGGGAGGAGGACAGAGAGAGAAAGAGAGAAGATAAGCACGGAAAGAAAAGGAGTGGACAAAATGTCCTCCGTTCTGGAATCTTGGCTTTCATTTTAAACATGGAATTTCCCATTCCTCTTCGAAAACATGGTATAAACCAATGCAAGAAGATGTCTGTCTGAGTTTGCCAGTGGCTTGAAGCAATGGCTTTGAGAAGAGCCTAAGAATATCAACAGGGACAGAGCTTTGCTCTTGTTAACTATTTCACTGTTGATCAAAGTATACAAGGTAAGGGTCACTCATTGCACAATTCTGTACAATCCACTGAGATTTGCCTACCAACCTACCCAGTTTACATTATATGACCTCACATGTGGATACAGGATGGCTTCTGAAAAGCTTAAAGAAAGCTGCAGTGCAAATGCAATCCCTTTCTTTCTGGTCTTTGTTGGGATTTTCTCTACAAAACTCAGCAATACAGCACCACAGACTCTGCATCTTGGATGTGCCGAGCATGTTAACATCTCCCAGACATAATATGGGCATTAAAATTAGTATGTGCAATGGCACCTCAGTACAGTGGTTTGAGATCACCCAGTACTACATGGCTCAGTTCCTCTTGGCCAAGAGCTGATGTGTTTCACCCACAAGTTGACTTGCTGAGATCTCTGAAAATAACTGAACAGAGTAGTGGAAAACAAACAAACAAACAAACAAACAAACAACAACAACAAAACAGCCTTCCTGCCACAGAGAACCATGCACACAACTTTTCTGAAGGGACTAAGCTCTTTCATGGAAAGTGACGGGAACATGAAATCTGGAAGGAAGATGGCCCCACAGTCACAAACTGCCATTCATTGGTACAGCAGAAAATTGGTGTGATTTAGCAACACCGTAATGCCATAGAGAAAACACTTTTGTATGAAAAACAGACTGTTAAATACACCTAAGTTAACACCCCAAATTCCATTATTGCCCCGCATGCTCATGCCATTGTAGATAATGTTGTGCATGTTGGGGGTAGACTGGTGTGGGACTGGAAGTTCAACAAAAGAGGATCGTGGACTAGGAGCGCATTGGTACAGGAAACGACTATGAGCTCCTCCAACACGATGAGCAATGTTGTATGGCCAAAGTGAGACACTGGTCCAAAAACAGAAATGAAAAAAATACAAGTGAAACACTGGGCAGACTTTTGCTTTCAGAATACAATGCCTTGTGGGGACAAAGGTGGCAGTAATGGTGCAAAAAGAAAACAGGTAAATTATCACATAACTAAACCCTGTTTTCTAACATGCATACTCGAGAAGGCAAGACAGAAAGTGGCAGCACCTCCCCAACTGCAGTTTTGAAATCTGTTACTATGTTCAAATGCCCACAACATTCACAGCTTGGTTTTGCTTTTTCACTCCCCATCGGTGTCACTGGTGAGTATTAACTTCCAGGGCAGGCTGTACACAGATGCTTGGTTACAGAGAAAGTAAGAAGAACATGGGCAATTCCAAAGCCACCGGGCATCAGGTACAAAGTGGTTAAAAAAAAAAAAAAAAAAAGTGGTCTACTCTGTAGCCCTCAAAATGCCAAAAATATGAAGTAAGACAACTGACAGATATTCTCCCCACAAAGACACATTCCACTATGGAAGGCAGTTTACATTCTTTTCTGCCTATATAATGAATTTAGATCATAAAACCTGATACAATTTAAAAACTTGCAAGGAAAGCTTGAAAATGAACCAACTGAGCAACCACATAATTTTTTGATGTTGCTATAATGCTTTCACTTCCCACTCCTCCATCTCCTTTTTAATTTATTATCCTTAGTCATTTGTGAACTCTTAGAATGTGGTTAACTTTAGACAATCGTAGAACAGTTGACTACAGTATGCATAAAATCAAGCATGCATTTTCATAACAGGTGAAAACTTGCAAAGGCAGTACACTAGGTTTTATTATGCTGTAAATTTTCCAGAACTATTTAAAAACAAAAACAGCTACAGTTAGCTACCAAGAAATACACTCTACAGAATGCTACTAGATGGCAATGTTTTTAAGAAATATCCAACACACAAAAATATAAGAGCAAGTGTCAAACCATTAGTCAGAAAAGAGCCAAAAAAGAAAACTTCACTTTTTTGGTAACAGATTTAGGAAGACAGTCATTTAAATCAGTTCTTTATTAAAAACTGAATTAAAATTTTCAAAACTTATTAACCCATATCAAATAAAGATAGCATCTAGTTGCTACTAATCTACTTTTGTTTTTCAAATTTTCTGAATATTCTTCTATGTAGTCTACAGTAACAAGGAGAAAAATAACTCCCAAATCCATGTCTAACAAATGCGTAAAAAGGCTTTGCAAAAGGTTCTTATCTGAGTATCACTAATTTTTACAACTGGAATTACAAATATTGATGCTTAGCTTAATTCTTTTCCCTACACATCTTAAGAGATCAAATTTAAAGCAAAATGTGATAATAAACCCACTAACAAATTAGCTTCTAATGCTCTCTTGTTATAGTCAGCACATTCAAAACCTATTTTCCTGGAAAAGGTTCAAGTTTTTACTGGATACTTTCCAAGCAGCTCCGTGTCACAGTAATCTACCACTTTTCCCCTCACAGACCCTGAAAGTGCACAGCCATTATCCAAACAACCTGAACATGCTCCTCTAACCCGAAGACATTTCTAATGTTAACAAACTAACGTTTCAAAAGGATATGTAATGACACACGTGCACACACTACCCAAACCTGTTATACTGCTGGGGGGACACCAAAATATCTGAATAAGATAGCTTCATGGAATTCATCAGGTGAAGTGATTGATTGTTCAGTGAAAATCATTATTATGATAGCATACATACAAAATAGTAATCAGGATAAAGAATGTAAAGAGATGAAAACAATGGCTCAAGAGTACACAACATCAACATCAATGGTTCAAAGACCAGCAAGAAAAGGAAGTACTTTGGCACACACAGTTATGAGTGCGTTTAGGGTGATATGAATTTTATCTGTCATGCCTGTTCACACCCCCCGACATGATGTGCATTGTCTGTACTTCCTCCCTCTGCTGAGATACCATCCCAAAACAGGCTTTTTTTGATGTAAAGGTATGACATGGCAAAACAGCATAGAAGGCCTGTCATGCAATAGCTCCTCCAGTGGAATGATCCTGGAGCTACACGCACATGTATCATATGATTGGTTTGCCATAAAGAGACTGTGGTACAGATGTAGGATAGGGCAACCTACTATCCTTAAGATCAGTCCTGTATGAGAGTGATCATTTTGCAAATGAATGAGCCCAGTGTTGAACGGATGGCATCAGAGATTGGTGGAAACTCAATACCCTCATATACAGCTCATCTGCAGCAAAACACAGTGTTTGTTTCCGTTCTCAAAGGAAAATGGAAGCACAGATTACAGAATATCCAGGAAAAGGAATGAAAAACTATAAAAACAAAGAAAAATGAGACTAATTAAAAGAAAACAAAACAAACGAACCAAATAAAACACCGTGCAAATGTCAAAATTCTTCCTCCCTGAGAATCAGTAATTTCTGTCTGTGAGGATACTGATTCTACAGGAGGAAACAAAGCTCCATGGAAAAAAACTATAGGGGGAAGGCAAAAATCAATAGCTGTCATTAATCAGAAGGGAAGCATTTAGAACTCCTACATAAATAACGAAGAAACTATCCAAATCATATCTCTACAAATTGCCTCAGAGATCTTTAAAGTGATCTACAAATAAGAAGTCAACTCCAGAATCATATTGTGGGTTGAAAGGCAATATATGCAGAGAACATTTCCGTTCTTAATCATATATACAGGAACATCTGTCAGGATACATGTTTCACCATTTGTCCTCCCTTCCCCCCTTGTGACTATTTTTCTTTCAGTGAAACAGCGCAGACAGAGGATGAAAGCAACAACAAAAAAATATGATCCACCACCAAATCAAAGACCTGTGGTTAAAGAGGCCAGCATTTTAATAATGAAAAAAAAAAAAAAAAGTTTCCTGCAAAAGGCCAAGTGCATTTTTCTCCAGAATCTCGGAGTTCAGTAGTTCTTTTTTCTGCTTGCAGGACTCCTCTCTCATTTTCACATTGGGAGCAGAGGGAGGAAGAATTAGGCTCTTTAAAATCACTTTCTATTATCATTTAATAAAGGGCAGAAATTCTTGCATAAATCAGGCCACTTAAGCTCTCTTCTTCCTTCTTCACCATCCCCTTGCTAGCTTAGTAAAAGAAAATTCACATCTGCAAGAGAAGGCAGAACGCACCAACTGCAGCTGTGCTCAAGGTCTTACCGTAAAGAAATGCCAGTGGCTTCACATGTGCCCCGCATACCAAACCTCTGCTTCGAAACGGTTTTACAAAGACCAATGCAGAGAAAAGAGTAACGATGGCAGCAACAGAGTGTCTTAATTTACAGACAGATGGCAAAAATCAGGTCTGGATAGGTACACGCTGGTACACGTTTAAATACCTGATTTACCCAACCACTCCATTCATGTCCTACCCATTGACATCGCAAAGAGATTTTCTCTACTCTGAACTGACAGTAGGAAAATGGTGTTCCCCATTGTGACTTCGTGTCAGTACTATCTGAGATGTATAATGCACTAATAACAGTAAAAGCTAGAGGAAAAGGAATGCCACTGGTCACAGAGAGATGTGAGCTGCTAAATTTATAAGCAATTCTACCACCAGAGCTTTTAATGTGGCAACAGTAATTCACTTCTAAACTTCTTCACAAGGTATACTCAAAGAGCCATGCAGTCCTAGCATAAAATGCATAACATGCATCTCGCACATGCATTCGATTAACATATTTTAAAAAAAAATCAGCCCCCGGTAAGTCAAATTTCTGGAGAGCAATTACTGAAAGCACAGACTCCATAGTTCTTTCAACGCTACTTTCTGTTTTGTCATGGTTATAATACACAAATCCGCACTGTGTTGGATTTCAGCAAATTGTCTTTGTTTGGGATCTTCATGCTGTAGAGCATGAAGCAAATTCTCCATAGAAAATTCTCCTCATGTCTGCACTAATTAATCCTAACCCAAAAAAAGCTGTGGTGGTCAATTAGCTGTGGTGCCAGGGTTTGGAAAACCTTGAGAAACATGGAGGCAGAAGTCAGCTTTCCTGCCTGATCAGATACAGCATGGGAGCTGTAGCACTCATGTCATATGCACTTACTTAAGCATAACGAGCAGGGCCTCTGGCATCAGCATATTGGCAGTGGGATGTAATAAGTGGTCTGCACTTCGCCCTGAAACATGTTACTGACTGCTCCTACAGTGATAGACCAATATAAATTCAGTAGCTACAACAGCTTGCATAAAGAGGAAAATAGTGGCAGCCCATTCCAAGTGTAGCAACAGCATTTAAAATCCACCCTTGGAGCAGTTTTTCAGTAAATATGGTACCTGGAATTATTTACATTCTAATTACTTCTCTCAAAAATCCCTAAAAAAGATCTTGTGTACTTCATTTTCACCTTCTTTAAATCAGGATAATGCTGCATATGGAAGAGAATTATTTAAATCAGGCCTCACCATTAAGGCTCTCTCTGAAGCTGGCACCCGTGAAAAACACTACAAAAAAAAAAGCTCTTCTGCCAACTGCATNGTCTTTAACCTAGCCATACTTCAGACAAATAATTCAAAACAAAAAATGTTCGCCCCAAAGCTTTCTACATCTACAATTCTTTGTACAATTCAATTTCAGGGATTAGGCAGCGTCAGAAAATTTGCAGACCACGTCTCACACATTCTCAGTATACAAACAGCAAACGAGTAATTAAATAGAGAGGAATGAATTTCAGTATTTCTGTAGGTACACAAATAAACACAACCCAAAGCACATACCCATTAAGTCTACCTCATCTGCCACCTTCCCACTATAACAATCTGTGTACAATATACAGCAGGTGGCCACTTTGTTTTCAGCATTTAAGCTTCAACCACTGCATAACACCAGCACAGCTCTTGAACAAACAACACAAAAGGGCCTGAGAGGCAAGTGGCTTGTGCCAGTGCTACAACACAGCTAGGCATCTTGCCGCCCTTCCCCGTCCTCTCCGAAGCTCCCATTTCTGAAAGAACGCATTCGGCAGGAAGGATTTGACCACACAAACTGGAATGCAAACATTCACATTTCACCCGGGAAAAGCCTCACCCCCCCCTCCCTATGGTAAACTGTGTGCTCGGGCACTGGGCATGGGGTGGGGAAGAGCATCCCCGCTCGGCTCCAGGGCCAGGCCTCGGCCTCCTCTGTCGAGTTACACCATCGGCCCGAGTCCGTCCCCGCCAAGCGCCATGGTTCAGCCGAAGGCCCCCTCCTCCCATCCCCGCTGTGCAAGCACGTGTGAGAGGCAGAAATAACCCGCCGTCCGTGAGGGAAATGCCCCCAGGTTGCACACCGCGGCAAAAAGCCCCTTAGCACCTAGCCAAGGAGCGCCGGACCACCGGTGCCACCGGAGTAACAGCAGGAGCCGATGCTGAGGTTTTACCACAACGTGTGTGCTTAGCTGCGTCACAACACCTTCACAGCTTCGCATACCTGCAAACCTATAAGGATGGCTCTCGAGTTATTTAAACAGGCGTTGTTCTCCACATGTGTAGTCATGGAACACTCGCTCACAAACAACCAGAAATTACACGCCTTCTGAGATGGGGCAAACAAGCACCTCAGCCTCAAACACAGGATAGAAATTCTGACAAGCAGCATATTAAAGAAGGAACTTTATAGCTTGATGGTTATATGTCACAATACAGAGGCATCCTTTCTTCCAGTTGCCATCTGCTTATTTTTAAAGAAGACAATAAAAGTGACATAATAAAACAAAATGCTTAAAAATTAAACCAAAGCCTTTTCTTTTTCTTTTTTCCTTTTTTCCTTTTACCCAGATGTATAGAACGGTAAAGGCAAAATCATTTAAATCATTTCCTTAGTAATACAAGTAATATTTAAATAGATTTAATAGTGCTGCTCCAAACCAATGAATTATGAGTTTAAAACCTATTAAAATGTAATGTTTTTTTCCTGAGCTGAGGGGAGAGAGATTTAAATCCACTGAATTTTAATATTTCAGCTTGAGCTGCAGGAGGTAGAGAAAGTCCAAATGAACTATTCCATCAGCACCATTCAAGCATGAACATTTTAATCAGTTTTACTTCCTTGGAGTTCTCTAACACAGTTTACGCTGTCATTCTGAAAGCACTTAACACAGAGAGTGTGAAAAACCACCAAGGCTTGTTATTGCCTTCACAATTGATGGCAAATAATTTTGCAGACTTCCTATCATTAAAATGTCACTGCTAAAAATTGAGGTTCAGCATTTCTTGTGCTAAACTGCATTTTCTTTGAACACCATCACATACCTGTTCTTAAGTTTTTGGTGCATTTATCTCTTTCTGTGATAAACAGGCACACAAGCAGTAGCCTCCATTTCTGTCTTACTACCCAAATGCAGTTGAAAACGGACTATTTTAAAACAGGGAAAAAACATACTCTGATAAAATTCTTATAAAGTTGCAAGTTAAAATTCCCCGGTTCCCTTATTAAAACGTAACCACATTCACACAGCATATTCCAATTATATAGGATAATGGATTAAAAAAAAAAAAGAAAAAAGAAAAAAACATTTTAAGAGAGTTAGACAACTCAATTTAGTAATACAGGAAATGAAAACATCATTCCTAATTAGATCATATTACTGATTTAAGGCTACAATTTGTGTGTTGTTCCAACAGTGTGATCTTGCAGTTTCTAATTTAAAAACACGGCAGCTATGACACATGACAGATCAACTGGATGCATCACATTGCTCATGCCAACGCACCCAACCTGGAAAGGGGCACTGCGTGTGCACTACAAAATATCCCAAGCAAGAATCCTGCACCATACCGCCCATGGCAAATACCAGATGCAGATTTACAATCCTCTTGCAGAGCATGCTTGTGATACATAGTTTTGGTTTATTTTTTCTCCCTGTATCTCTCAAGAAGAAGATGGATGATATTTAACTTGTTTCAGTCCGTCAACGGTTTTAAACTGAATATGACCTGTGAAAGAAGTCATTATAACTGTGTTTCATTCCATTAAACACAACGAGTTTATTGTCAGGAGAACAAGCAGTCTCTCCAGGTTCCAGGCTCACTTCAGTATTTTGCATTTAAACTGCACGGATCAGTGATTTGGTTCATTTACCAATGAAGATAGAATAATATTGCAAAGTTAAAAAGGTGCTTCATCAGATTCCATTAAATCAGAGAACATTCATATAAAAATATATATGTGAAACACAAAGAGAGACATGATTTGTGCACATTCAATTCTTTTCTTGTGCCATACTCCATTCCAGTAAAATCCATTTTAAACTCTAACCATAGCTCCTCCACTCGAACCAAAACGGTTCAGCATCAATGAGGTGAACTGAATAGGGCCCCGAAACACAGAGAAATTGAACTTACATTTCTATTTCAGAAACTCAGATACTGCTTCTGCCTCCTGGCAATACACAGTTCAATGGGTAATTAACAGATGTTTTTTGAAAAACTATCAACAGCAAAGAACATCAGAAGCTTTTAAAATATCACAGTGTTAAAAGAACACAAACTTTGTCAGACTCATCAACAGCAAATATAAGACAACATAATTAGAGATATAAAAAAGCCACAATTTCTAATTATGTTCTTTTTGTTATTATCATTGATATTCACTTTATAAAGTATGACAAGCCTTTTCTAGTCCCATGCTACGTTTTCAGACTCTGCATCTCTCTAAGTGCAGACATAAAATTATTGTAGGTATTCATGCAACTAGAACTTAAGCTCTTTAAATAACTTGCTATCCTATTTATTCCATTTTTAATGAATCCATTTCTTAATGAAAGATTGAATTAGATTACTTCCCTTTAAAACCTGATGAACGTGAAATTTTCAGTCAGAATTGCTCCTGTTTCTCTAAAACTAAAGAGAGGGCTACACAGCATTTCCTAAGTCAACATAGAACAAGAGAGAGAAAAAAGGAAGTATAGGAAGATAAAGTCACTCTTCTGACGGAGATGAGAGCTATCTATCCCTTTTTAATGCACAGAAACAAAACTCAGATATTACAAAGATTTCAAGCAATGGAACCTCAATTGACTTGAAAAGATAAATTCAGACAGCAACAGACAAAATAGAAAATTTACGTCTGTCTGCTGGGGGCAGACCGACAGAAGTAACTGCCAGACTCCCAGACAAGCACCTAGTCTGTTTATATTTATTCTGTGTAGTTTAGTGGTTCATGAAAGCAGGATAGACTTAAAAACAAGTGCAAAAGACAGTATCTATAACGTCATGTGCTCTACATCAATAAACTTACCCTTTACTAGGAAGCAAATTAGTTTTCACAGTCTCCCTAATATATGCAAGGGTAAATGACAAAAATGTACACAGACTGTGATGTATTCATTCACGTTATCACATTATTTCAAGTATTCATTCATACACGTGTGCGTGTATACACACATGCACACAAAATGGTATGTGCACATAGACACCAACACTACGTACACACATGCAAAGCAGACATATAAAAACTTCTATAACAAAGAAGACAACCTTTAGCTACTTACTTTATGCAAAGAATGTTAATAGAAGGCAATATTTTTGGTTAGGTAATGAAAACTAATTGGGAAATTATTCATCTCCCACTCTCCCCACTGGAGCGTAAAAGACGTACAACAAATGTTATTCATGATTCTACACGACTCGCTCTGATTCACCCCCTTCTTTCTAACGGGTACTTCAGAGGAAATAAAGGTTACTCTTTTCCATTTATATCTTCTAATTGACTACCAGTGTTTTCTTGTGGTCAGAGGGATACAAAATAGAGTTAGAAACAGCCTATTAAAAACAAGCTACAATCAGACCACTGCTCTACACTACCGTCAGCAATGATCAGAGAGTCCTGATTTCCTTGTTAAAAGACGGAGGCATAATTGAAGCAATATCTTCACTTCAGATTGATTATTCGGCGACCCTTATCCACATCTTCACTCAGCAATTTGAATTTTAATGAAAGTAAATGGAATAATTAGCATTTCAAAGTGTGTTTGATACACTGAATAAAAAAAAAAAAAAGGAAAAGACTTTTATGTATAATCTATACACAAAAGAAAAAGCATTTGGGAGGGGGCAGAATATGGGAAGTACAGTTGTAGTGTCTTCATTAGAATAACTTAAACAACTGCTTTTACCAGCAGCATAATTATACATGTGAATAATGTGCTATTAAGCTATGACTTCTCACCTCTATTTTATGTAGTGTGAGCAGCCATGGCTTTTGTTGTTATGCGTTTCCCCTCCAGTCATAAAATGTAAACACTGTGGCTGCCCACACCCATAAACCTTGCAGGGCTTCTACGTGGGGCCAGTATCGCTGGTAGTAAAGCTTTTAAAAGAGGGGCTCCGTACACCTGTATTTTTAGATGACTGGGAGCCCAGCACCTATGAGCGAACTGGTAAAGGGTTATTTTCCTTTTTTCTCTTTTTCTTTTT
>VXAA01000745.1:151384-191536 GCA_013399115.1 Anseranas semipalmata
AAAGAAATGAAAGAAAGAAAAAAAATAAAGAAAAGAAAGAAAGAAAAGAAAGAAAGAAAAGAAAGAAAGAAAAGAAAGAAAGAAAAGAAAGAAAGAAAAAAAGCTATTTACAAACACTGTTAGAGTTGAAACGGAAAGACCACATACCCCAATGATTGCGTTCAGTTCTGCCATGGTCACTTGCTTGGCACGCTCCACAGCCTGCACCACTTGTTGCTGGTGCTATAAATGAAGATCAGAAACAGAATAAAATTATTTGCTTTTTTAAATTACTAAGCATAAATCTTTTTTTTTTTTTTTTTTTTTTTAAATCACATGCAGGGCTTGAAATAATTATTCTCTAACAGACAGTCAGCCTCTGTGTATAAGGTAAGGGGAGGATTTTATTTATGCTATTACTTGCCAGGAATTATACCCTTGCCACCAAAAAGAGCTATTTTATAATGCAGCTATATGGGGGACCTGTCTTCCTTTTGTTCACGAGCAGTGTACTCTTGAATTTACATGCCACCTTAAAAAGCAAACCACTTTCCTTAAAGCCATGGAAACTTTTTCACAAAAAAAAAAAAATGCACACTGAAAATGAAAGGTATGTATTTTGAACAATCACATAGTGCCCACATCGCTGAAGGATATACAGATTCTCCTCCTTGGTACATTTCAAAGCAGCTCAACCGTAAGAAAGAAATTTAAAATGCCATTCACAATTCTGTCAAACACGTGAAAGAGAACTAATTATTTCAATCCCCAACATGTAAATTTTAATAGCTTTAAAAAGTCCATCAAAACCACATGGTCTAATTAACAACACAGTTTACAAGCTTCAGTGGTTATATTATCTCAGTTTGAGTGATACTGTATTACTGCAGTAAATTCAAAATTGCTGTATGCTGAAAACTGATTGGTATTTATTTGAAAACATCAGCTACAAATAAAAGTAAGGTCCTAATCTTGCAACTAGATCTGTGCCAGTTTGGAGCTCCTACATGTAGCCTTGCAGGATCAGGATTACAAGCAAGAAATTGGTGCAAGGGGAGGGCAGAGTGAACTGCAACTAGACTGTATGATCGGTACTGGGAGTACTGAGTCCTGGGTACTTATGATTTACAGCCACCGGTTGAGCATGGTAAATCACCCTGAGCTAAGTCAGGAGTGAGGGCCCTAAGGAAGGGCTCTGAAGCGCCAGGGTTTGGCATTCTCAGATGTACCAGCTTTGGATGTTTCCCCCACAACTCTCTTTATTACAAAGGGGAACCAGAGTCTGCAACACAGAAACAAAATTGGCATCATCACTTACTAATTCTTTCCCCTAAAAGCTCTCAGAGCAAGGAAAACCAAGCCTAAAAATCCACCCATAACCATGAGAAATGCTGGCCTCAACTACAAAAAATGGATACTTGCAAATAATGAAGGAAGTAATCTAGAAACATTACTGGAAGGAAGAAAATGGTTTTAAGGTTTGTTTGTTTTTAAGCAAAGAAGAATTAAATGAAGGAAATGCCAGGAGAGCAAATAACATACTGTTGCAAACAGAATCACAGCAGTCCCGTTTAGAGTTTTCTAAAGCTACAGTGCTAACATAAACCAAATCTGTCACTTAAAAGCAGCCAACGTAAAGAACAAAAAACAGTCCCGAACATGAGCAAATGTGTTCCTGGCATTTGGGAAAAAACCTGCAGTGACTGGTATATCACCATCACGGATAACCACTAAAAAGGAAATTACAATTTTCAAGCCTCAAGTTCCTGATGAGGTGTTATCATCGCCAGGTCATCATGTGATGAGGACAGGTACAGCTTACATCAATAATGTAGCTGAAAGCCCTGCGATACGTGGCTTTATAAGACAAGGGGATGACCATAAAAATTACACCACCATTTTCTGGTGGAGGTCAGTTACACCAGAAAGGATCACAGCGTTTTTGATCCTGTCAAAAAAACATGCAAACAAACAAACAAAAAAGAAAAATAAACAAACAACAACAGCAAAAAATCCCTGATCATTTAAGAAAAAAAAAAAACTCATTTACTGACAGGTTTACAGTCATTGTTGCTTTCCTAACATCTCCTAGGCAATGTTTTTTTGCATGGAAGTAAAGACAGAAATCTAGCTCGATTTATATGTATGAGCATTCTTCTTCCCAATTCCAACACATACTTAAATCCTGTTCCCAGGGCAATGGGGAGGAAAAGAAAAAACTTCTGAGGAACCTGCAGAAAGCTGGCCTAAAACATCGAAGCTATTGCAGAAATTACTCCGAATTCCATCCAGGCTTTGGATAAATAAGTCAACTCCACAACAGTTTAAATGGTTTCTTTTCCTTTACAGCAAACGTACAAAGAATGGCTCTGAACAGTATTTGGGAAAAACATCATTTCATTCCCAGGTGAGGAGAACAGAAGGTGGAAGGGTCAAGTACCAAAATCTCACTTTAAGATTTTTGCTGAAAAGCATTGTAAGACAGAAATTCCCTAAGCAGTCACACAAGGCATCTTTCATTGATTCTAATAGGTTTGGGATCAAGCTTTCATAGAGAGGCGAAAACCCATGGGCCTTGTAATACTGAACCTAAATTAGGTATGGTAGAAACAATTAAAACTCTCTATTGCTAGCTGCTTTAACATTGATTTAATCTTCAGTGGCACGGTATGCACAACACCCAAAATAGATGGTCTGTAACTAGCCTCTCCATCATTTCCACCTCAGCACAGCAACCCACTCTCATCCGACTCCCTCCCAGCTCCTTGAAACCCCACCAGGGCCTGCCCCGAGCGACCCATAAGCTACTTCAAGGCACAGATGCAAACAACACACGCCAATGCATCACAGCAAGCGAAAATGGAGCAGTCCCCGCGCTGACCTGCACCTTCTCGGCATGGGGACCCCCAGTCATTTGACCCCTTGCGAGTAAGGGGCTCCACGTTACTGACTACAGCCCCGCTAACGGGCAGAGACCTCTAGCTCTAGCGGAGCGAACGGCAGGCCCAGGACAGCGCTCCGGGGATGTGGCGCAATGGCGGTCGGAGCGGCAGCTGAAGGACGGGCCTCCCGTCCCAGCCAGGTGCTGCGGCCTGTGCTCCAGTAACCAGCAGCAGGACGTCGACACCACACGTCAGCCTGCCCATCACCTCATCACGGAAAGACTTACAGCCAAGTAAGAAAAACAGAAATAAAAAATGTTACTTTTCTTCCAGGCAAGTAAAGGCACGGGGTTGCAGCTTTCACACACACTTTAATGCCAGCCTTCCTCCTTGCACACAAGCAAATGACAAACCCATTTTCTTCAGATATGAGAAAACAGTATTTTGCATCGCATTTAGCAGGCTGAAGCAATGAACTCAATATACCCTGCCCTGCCTGTCACGCAGACTAGTATCATTTCTCCTTTTTAACTTCTTCCCTGTCTCATCTCTTCATCCCGTTTTGTTTTCTGTAATGAGCGGTGTCTGCAGTTGCCTTCTGTTGGAAAATCTTCTCCTTTCAGTCTCATGGTGGGTACCGACAACAGAGACCACAAGCAGGATGGAGGCGTTTTCACCATCACATTGTCTTACCACACTGTCTGTCACCTAGCCCTGGCTCCTGCACATGCATTGCAGCATGGTAGAAAATACCTTTTTTTTTTTTATAACATGTCAGAGCTCCCTGCTGCTTCCAATGACAGGCGAGCCGTGCTGATGGCAGCCAAGCAGCAGAAATTCCTCCTGACACGCATGCACAGGAGCTGGTGTTAAAAATATCTAATTCCAGCCTTTCTCCAGCACCACTAACAAAACCCAATGCAAAACTCGCTGAACAATTTACTTTGCAGAAGCAAGTGGATTCTATGTTTTATTCATATTATTTTGTTGTTGTATTATCTGTTTAGAGGGAGTACAGACCAGGTCTTGCTTAAGAACTGCAGCAGTGTCATTCTGAAAAGCCTGATCTAGAGACAGCATAATGAGATGAACCAGTGCCGAAAACACTAGTGAGAACCAGAGAGCAAAACCACATTTATGGGTGAGTACAGCACACTCTTAGAAAACTAAAAGGGACCACAGCAAGGTCACTGAATCCACACACAGTAACTCAGACAAGAGATAATAACCACTTCATAAAATCCTAAGAAAACTACTAGTGATATATGCATAAATTGCTAATAAGATGCTTTCCTTGGTAGAAGGATTACAGATATCTGACAGCTTCCTTGTACTTACTGTTTCAGCTCTAGTCTTGGGCAAGCCTCAGATGGAGGCAAATAGTTTTGTCTTCTCAGCCTCTCATGTCTCAGACCAACAATTACTTCCTTTTGAACAATATTTAAGGACTCCCGCTCTGCTTCCATATAATGTTTGTCATGCTCTTCATCCAAATTTACTGAGTTTTAGAAGCACCTCTACAGCATATACGTACAGAAAAGAGCTAGCATGTTATGGCCCATACCCATCTTGGAGAAGGAAAATTACCTGCTAATATTACGGTGTTTGAGGGGAGAAGACTGTATTTGGTAACACATGCAGCATTTCCTTTTTGTATGTTTCTTTGCACATATGCATGCAATTGTTTGGCATTTGATTGTACTTCTAAGTAAATGTGACCACCTTGTTTTGCATGGGGAACTGAAGACCCCTATTAAAAAGCAAGCTTTCTAGCTTGTTATTATCTAGTTTACTGGTAGTTGGAAAGGACGGTGAACCTTCAGAAAATGTTTCTCATGGCCTCCTCCAGTCCACATAATGCTTGCAGTGTGGCATGGAAGTTGACAGAGGACAACCCTATGTACATTTGTCTGCCTTCTCAAGCAGCTTTTGTGGCTTGTGCTGAGCTCCAGACTGCCACAACTACTTTGTTAGCTGTAAATCAGTCAGCTTGCGTGTGTCTGCATGAATATAAATACAATCAATATTTACTCAAAATTGGGTAACCATGATATAAGAGCAACTGTAAGTCACACTGAACAAATACGATGATCCAGCACATGAAGTTGTTTGCCACTCAGGGCACACTGAGAGAGTCAAAAAGCAATAGCCACAGGTTGCACCCAGCCACACACACCACGTTGACCAGACAGGAACCGGCCTCAACTTGAAAGCTGCAGGGTTGTGCAAACGTCACACTGTGCTGCAGCTGGTATACTCAGCTGAGAAGAAGCATAAATTAGCAGAGGCATAATCTACAGCTTTAGAGACAAAATGAATAGTGTCTAACTGGCTAGATCATCAGATGATGTGAACATCAACTACCAACACCAGCTGCAGCCGATCAAAACTAAGTTAACTGAGTGCTAACAACCTCCAAGTATTTACCTACAGCTTGTAGGCACCCCCTTCCCCATATATAATAGGAAGTACTTTGAGCACACCGATATCTTACAACATCACACAGAGGTGGAAAATGACTGTTGCAACACAGGAAGTCTGCAACAGAAGCAGAAATTGAACACGTATCACCCCTGAGGTTCATCTCATGCCTTGACCACAAAGTCATTCCTTCTTATCAAAATGGGAAGCTCGTATTTCTTGATGGTATTCTTTACAGTCTTCCTAAGTAGGAGTCAACATAAAATCAAGGTACCACTTGACTGCGTATTTAGGCAGGTTGAAAATTTTATTTTCAGTGTATACTTCGGTAACCTACAGCACTGTAAAACTGACTGAAGTCGTTTGTCTGAAGAACTTCCTGAATATTTTACTGGATTGCCCCTTGAAACGAAGCAGGCAGTAATGCACACTAGGGTGACGTATTGTAATTGCATCCTTTTCATGAGATCTCTAGTGATTTTGGCCACGATTTCTTACTTCTAAGTGAGTTATCGCAAGCCATTGATTCCTTACAAAGTTAACAAGCAATAAGACAAGTTAACCTGGTGCTATTATGAGGCAATAATGTTGCCATCAGTGCATGTAACCACTGTATTTTGTTCATTTTTCCCTCAGGCACAATACAAAGGAGTCTGATCACATTTTTCAGCCACTATTCCACAATTAGACTGTATGCAAACTGCATAAACAGCAAAAGCACACTGCAATTCAATTCTCTATTAATCTAGATGATGAAATAAAGAGGTTTCCATTAAGACACTCACTTCTTAAAGATACAAATTAGACAGAAACCAAGACTAGCAGAACACTCGAAACTGGAGATCAGTTCTCTTTTGCCTCATCAGCATATGCCAATATAACCTGATTTTAAAAAGTGTTTGTACTAAAGAAGTCATACAATCACCAAGATTTTCTTAACCCCAGTATGAAAACTATCACCATCAGTGGTACTGTCAAGATCTGTGAAAAGTTTTTTTGCTCTTCCCCTTTCGATCTTTTTTTGCTGTCTAGCCCTGCTCCTTTCTTGCCAGATGAACTAAAAAACACGTTTGCCTCCAAGCAAGACAAATGTGTACACTGGCTTTTTGGAAGTGTTCCCTTTTGTCTTTGTCAATGCACGTAAAAATGCTGAAGTTGTGAACTTTTTTTGACCTCTCCATTTCCTTTGTAGCCTGAAGAGCTTTGACATCACGGAGCATGCATGGAGAAGTAGATGCAAGACTTGCTAAACAAGATGTGCAAACAGGTGAAGGAAACTTTACGGGCCGTGGTTTTAAAAAACAGAGGCTCACTAGCACAGAAACCATAGGAAAGCCTGTTTCAGATCTAAAACTTCTCAACTCAAAGCTCTGATTTGAAGCCTAAAAAAGTAAACAGCGGTCATGAAGCACAGTGACAATGGTGCTCCTGAAGCCCTCACTGAGTGCTACTGTACCCAGGACTGGAGTGGGACAACATCATCTACTAAATTTACAATCTGGATCATCTCTGTTGCCTACCTACATAGTTCTTATAGCAAGCATATTAATGAGAAGCCACTGAAATGGTTAAGTTCAGAATTATTTTAAGATGATGTTTTCCATGCCTAGTTTGATGGCCAGGATGTTGTCAAATAGTGATCAGAGCCCTTGGCTCATAGTTCAGAAGTTACTGCATGTGAGCATCACAAGGGAGATTCATCTTGACTGAGGAAAAGTAAGAAGTATGATGTGAAGCCATTACAATGCCTCCTCTCTCTAATACACGCGCTCAAAATGTACCAATACCAGCTTTCAGGAGAATGACCCCAACGTGATTTACTACCAGGGACAGGACAGCATGATGCAAAACAGCAGAGAAAAATGATAGAGAGTCTGTGCTCACCTACGTGGGATGACACTAACACTACAACTCAAAAATGTACTGCCTTTTTAAAAAAAAAAAATAGATATATCCACATGAGCACGTAGAGGGGGTGGAGGCTAACACTTCCAAAATCAAAACCAAAGGCCAAAATCTATCAGTCATTGTGAACCAAACACATATCTCTTCAGACGTGCTGTAAGCTGACATACTCCCTGGAAAGAACCAGACCTGCTCCAGGGAAAATGGGCTGGGTTCTGGAAGCAGAGCAGCGTGACTTGCTTGTGTATTGTAGTAAAGTTCTGTTTAGGATTCCATCTGAAAATAGCAGTACCAATAGTAGTACACTGGTACAAAGTTTCTAAACACTGTATTGTATACTCAGGAGAAGATGTCTCTGTCATGGAAATACTGATCCTATGCCTTTGCCAAGATCACAGCTTTGCCTGCCAAGTACTCACCCTTGCCTTTGTTTCAAAATCGTGACATTTTCGTGCTCACTTTAGCGTGAGTATGAATCAGCTTTACACTTCATTTTTATATGCTGTGTTATTCCTGCGCAGCAAATAAAAACCCGTAACTAGAAGTACAGCGATTCTGTAGCAAAGTACAAAATCAACAGTTACTCGTTTTAGATCCACGCAGCACTTGAATTCTGGTCCCCCAGCAATATAACTAGATCATTACACATCATTCAGTTTCCACAAACCCATCTTTACAGGCAAAGAGCGCTGCTGCACTCACAAACATTGCCAGGTTCTCGTTCTGATAGCGTCATCCTCACTTCAAACGCGGGCAGCCGCGCGCGCGCAGGCAGACACACAGCGCGTTAGCTGAATGCTGATGGTGAGCGCGGCCTCTGATACGTAGCAGGACGAGCAGCTCTCTTGGAAAGCAACAGCGCTTTATGGAATAGCTGAGAAGGTGGCAGAAGGAGTCCTAGCACATTCTCAGGCACGGATATGATGTTTTATGTATGCCGTACACAGAAATACAGCTTCCAGCTTTGACTTCTCAGTTACTGATGCTACTGAAGCAAAACCACACGTTAAGCAGATGCGCACCAGCGGGCACCAGCAGAGCCCACCTCCCAGTCCCTCTCCCCCAGCAGGGTGGGCATTACGCACCCGACATCTCCTTTCACGAACCACGCTGTCATTTCTCTTCGCGCATGCCTGCGGCTCCAAGGCTCCCTCGCTAACTTCAACCAGCTCCCCCAAATCCCAGTGCCCCTCGAAGTATCTACTGCGCGCTCGGGATAATACCAGCAAAGAGTAATTTGGAGAAAATTAGTGCTTAGAGAAATTAGCTCACAGTGAGTTTCAATCTTCTGTCTATATTCCCCAAATACACAGAAAACATAAAAGGATTTAAGGTAATAAGTAATCTGGGATGCGGAGAGAAAACAGGCAGAAAAAAGCTGCATTTGTAAGTCTACTCTGTTGAGCACCAGTACTCACTACACCAAAACAGAAGTTTCTGCCAAACTTTAAAGCCTGCTGCCAGGAATGTAGCACACATCATGCCTTTCTAGCATTTTTGCAAGCTATCCCCTGATTTCAGATTGACAAAGTCAGAATTGTGAGCAAAACTGCATTTGTACATGACAGCAAAACATTTAAACAACTAAAATTTTGCTTAACACATTACAACACTCTCCATTTCATAAACACATTTAAATGACATTACAATGGAATTGGAGAGGATAATTAAGTTACAATGAGGACAACACAGTTGAAAGTCATCTAGAAGCACTATGAGATTCATAAATGAACAGTCTCAACACAAAGTCCCACTTTTGCAACAGATATGATGAGGCAACTGTTTAGATTACTCTCAGTGCAAACTACTACCTACCTCTTGGGACAGGAAGGGAATAACTTGTGCACATATAGCATTCAGCCTCTTGACAATTTCTGCCTGGAAATGACAAGAAGAAAAAAGTTTTTATTATATAAATTCTGAGATGCAACCGTCACCCATGAACACAGAATATACGTTTGTTTGTTTCCACATCTAGCCTTCTTCCGGCTAGGATAGCTGCACAGAAGCATTTGGATGCCTGTTGAACAGTTCCTAGCAGTTAGTCACTTCTGGCTAAAAAGCTTTCCTTAAAAAACACAAATATAGTTTAGAACTCCCATATGACACAAAGAGAAGTTCATTTTCATTATATAATCAAAGACATTTATTTTTAAAGAAAAAGTCTTCAGGAGATGTAACAAAAAAGATAAACAAAATACTGTGTATTACACTAAAGTCTCTCCTAAGAGGCAAAAGGAAGTATCACTTCAAATTACAGCAACACCACTGTAAGTGAAGGGAACAAATAAACCAATTACTTCTATATGTATACTTTGTATCATGAGAACATTAGCAATGCAATACACAATTTCACTGATAATCATTTTACCACATATTTTATAAATTTATATTAATATATTCTTGCACTATTGTATCATATTTTTGTTATCATCAAACCCGAGGTTAACAGTAGTTACTTTCATGATGCAACAATGATCAGAAATGGATAACATAGGATGTTTTATTTCCACACTGCAAATCAATTCTTATTCTGTGTATCTACTCTGCAAATCTCAACAGAGACAGAGGAGATTTGGAGAGATAGCACAAGAATTACAGCTTTAGTGACAGAATATTTAAAGTAATGTAGACTTTCTTACAATAAATTATAACTTTCTTATAATAAATTATAACCAGGGTCAGTTCTTCATTATACAGTAGGACAGAGTGCTCTTCCTCTTGCAGAGTCACTAACCATATGACAAAGACATACAAACTTGTGCAATTTGGGCTTCCTTCTTTTATCAGCAACCCCTCCAGCCTTTTTGCTACACAGTCTTCTAAATTGCACACACTTAGAAATATATCTATAGAACAGAAAGGCTCAGAACTAGCAGTAAAAAAGACAGAACTACATATAAAAGGAATATTACAGTTACACAGCTATGTTACCAGAAGACATGGTATGCTGTAGGTAAGGGCACACGTGAAACTAACTCTGCCCCCTTGTGCGTACTGTGATACACTTGAGTTCACACATGTTACTTCTCAATCTAATTTCTTCATTTCTCCAAAATCCATTTAAACTCCTGTAGGTTATTTATATATCAATCTCTATGTACACTGTCCCAGCATCTTCTCGCTTATCTTCACGATTTATGCAAGTCCCCATCTCACTGAAGTTACGCATTTTAATACATATTTGACATTCATCTACTGGATATTTTCTCTTTTATCAGCAGCATAGGAACCTTAAATGACACTTGAGAATACATTCATCACAAAGCCAAATTATCTGCTAATCTGCTAATACAAGTCTATACATGCCTATAATATCAGATATTCTACAATGCAAAACATAATACCTCTTTAAAGAGACAGTGTTTACTATACTATTTTATCTGAGATTTATGAACTGCTTGTTATATAAAGCAATACAGTGAGCTACAAGATGTGTGTATCTAAGTTTCAGTCAGAAAGGCTGCATGATCTAGTACTGCATTATTTGAGACACAATATTTGATTAAGGAATTGTAGACCGTGATACAATGCACAGTTGCAAAGTACCTGTGCTGTAGTGGTTCAAGCACCATTAATTCAGTCATTTCCAAATTTTGGGTCCCAGCCACACTGTTGTTTTTCTTTAAAGGAATCTCCTGAGTGCCTTAAAACCAAAGAGAAAACTACACATCCTGCTCTCAGAGGCTTTTCCACATGAAGAGAAAACGCCAAAGCACTGCTGTCCCTGACTCGAACTGGAGTCCCTCTGGCCTGCCCTTTAAGCAGTAATAACAAGGATGTGATGCTTTCCTCCGTTGTGGAATAACTCCTCCTAAACAACTCCACCTTTAAAATGCCTGTCGCAACCATACCCACCTCCTTTGCAGCCCCTGGGGGACTTCTGCCTTGTCTGTGCTCAGCAGAAGGCTACTCCCCAGCACTGCCACCTGAGCCGGACACTTCTACTGCTCTGCTGGGGCACCGAGAATAAAACTGGCGCAAAGTGCAGTGCAGATGCTTGGCACGTAATTTTAAAAAGCTTGTAGATTCACAGATTTTAAGGCCAGAAGGGATTGCTACAATTGTCTTATCTGACCTCCTGAGTAACACAGGCTGTAAAATTTCACCAACTTCTCCATCAAACTTGTAAATTCTAGTTAAGCCAGAATACAGCTTAGTCAACAAAAATAATTTCATTCAACATGGTTTAAGGCCTTTCTCCTCAAGTAAGATATTCAGCTATGGTGTTTTTCTTTTAATTGCCTTCCCCTCCACAAAGAAGTATGTCTCTCTTCTACTGCTTTTATGGCCAAAAAGTAGTTGAAACTTATTTGCTCAATATTGATACAAAAATTCACCTCAGGCAGATTCTGAGCACGGGAAACGTCAAGCCAAAATGCTGCTTCCAAAAAGCTGTAAGCAGCTGAAAACAGTGATCGAACACAAGCAGTTACACAACCTGAACAGACCTCTTGGTACCAGTCCCACCAGAGTACAGAACACTGGGAGTCCTTTCACGCAGGAAAGTGAACCGAGTGAGACAGCACCTAGCCCAATGTACAGAGAAGAAAAAAACCTCACTGAGGGCTTCAAGAGGTGCTGAGACATCCCTCAGCTAGCCATGGGGACCTGCTAGGCCAGTCACAACAGAGCTGAGAAGCCCTTCCTAGGCACAGCCGCAAGTAAGACTACTTCCTTGTTAAAATAGTCTTCACTTGCCACTGCAGTGAGCTCTCCTAGTTCTGCACACAGCTGTATTTCACCACCTGCAACACTACGCTTCAATAAAATTCACAGCAATTTCCAGAAACACAGTTGCTTTGAAGAGCAAAAATAACTATTACAAGGTCTTGGCAAGGGGAGCAAAAGGAGGGAGTAATCGGTAAGAAGTGGTGCACACCATCCCATGGAGCTGCTATGCACGAGGCGGTGATAGAGCCACCTGATGAAGAGCAAGCCAAAGCATCGCTTCTGGGAATAGGGCGCTTCCCGTGGCACTCAGCAGACCTCTCTGCTCCACAGTAATGCTCCCCTGCTAGTAAGCGTGTAGCAAGGAAACACCCCAAATGAGCAGCAGGACCTCACCAAGGGACTGCAGAAGTACAGCTGGACTGAGACAAGGGCTGCCTGCCCCGGAGATCATGGGCTGCAGGAAAGAAAGTGCTAGGTACATGCACAAATGCTAGGAAGGACATGACACATTCTGCAGTCTGAAACCTCTAAATACCCTATCTGCTTTTGTCTGCCAGAGCCAGGGACACTTCATGAAGGGTACATGATCCACTTCATTATTCCACAATGCTTTGGGGCTTGACTGTAAAGCAACTACATTTCAACATCCTCAGAAAGTTGTCTTTGGGTGCTTCTTGCTATTGCCAAAACAGATTTTGAGAACTGTAAGACAGACACCGAACTATTCTTGAATATTCAAGGATGAAGTCTTTAATAATCCCAATCTCACAAATATTCCAGAAAGGAATAGCACTTTAGCATTAGCTCTCCAGTGCCTGCAGTTATTGCTGGTAAAACTTTAATTCTGTTTAATTCAGAAATTAGAAAAATCAGAGGTCTCTTTACAAACGAGTCAAGAGCATGGCCTGCAGATGAAAGTTCACCTATGTTTATGTTAGATTACAACATGTTCTTATGAGCATTGCCCAAAGCATCGGAAATGCACCACAGCCAGCCCTCCTTCCAGACAGCAGCCACTCTGAAACCCTGCAGAGGTGCTGGACTCGCACAAAACTCACGTGGCAGAGCGACATTCAGTGCTTGGGACTGAAAGATGATGCCCAAAGCAGCGTACAAAGTTTTAAGGGGGACTTGCTTCTTTCCCAAATTTTCATACAAACAATCTCTCTAAATCATAATTTTATACCAAGAAATTTGTTTCTTTAACCATCAGCAAGTATTTATAGCAAAAAATACGGGCAAGCTGTATGCTCACACAGCACGTTTGTCAACCTATAGCAAGGAGCACGTTATCAGAAGGGGAAGAAGACTGTATGATTTGAGAATTCAAAGTGCCTTTACATGCAGCTGAGAACACTTGGATAAAAAAAAGCATGAAACATGTTTGGTGTTTTAATACCAGAGTCTCGTGATGCACCCTGTATAGTCAAACAGTCAAAATGTAAACGGTAAAAGGCATTTTTTAGCAAATGCTTATTATTTTAAGTGTAAAGATGGTAGGAATGCCTGAGGATACTGTTCGTTTTGCCCGAGGACGGATGTCTGCAGTAAATGTTTTCAGTGGTCCAGAATTGAACAGTTAACACAACAACATTCAGTGATGCGAGAATGTTTTCTCATCACCTTGCTCAGTATTAGGTATTAAATTAACGATCCCAAACCATAACAACTCAAAAACCAAAACACGCCTTTTGTGTATTTATTTTTTGCTTAATACGAAAAGACAAGCAGGTGATGTACAAAGCAAATCTTAAACTAGACATTTTCAACTAGTAAATACAAAGTATCCTCTGTCTGGACACTGCAACCACTTCTGCAATTAACTGTACGACATAATCCAACAGCAACACGCTCAATTGTTCATTACAACTGCAATTTATCAAAAGGAGCTAACCGAGTCAAGCTAGCTACAGCGGGTTTCTCGCAAGGCCACCCTAAGGTCTGAAGGCGCAGGCACCGACAACACAGGCTAGCATCTTGGTAGGCCTACTGCAACCGCCATTAGACAAGGCCTGAAAACTCCCACTTTGCGTAACGTGCAAAGCAGGAGACAAAACAAAAACACGATCCTGATTTACGTTCCCACATTGACAGAGATTTTTAAAAATCCACGTTTAAATACCAGCTTAAGATCTTCTGTTTTCTCTTAGATGCCATACCAATGTTTTTTTCATGATCGGCCTAATTGGCAGGAGAAGGAGAAAGTATGATTTCATAAAATCAGGCAGCCAATTCCTCACATTGAAAGCTAAAGTTGCCTCGGAAACACTGCTGCTTCCACGGCCATCTAATTTTGCCTCTTTTGTCCCATGGGAGCAAGCTTTAGAGAGGCATCATTTATTTACAGGCCTTTCCACTGGGCTTCAGTTATCGGCCAATAATGCTGTGGACACACACTTCTAATGGCCTATGTTTTGAAACCAAGTCTAATCTAATGGTGCAGCGCCCAAACTCCTTTTCCAGCATAGCCATTAAAGGATGTAGGTTATTGCTGTTGTCACCATTGATATTTGTCATTGTAATGTAATTAGGGCCCTAAAATGATGCATTACAGCCCTTGGCACAGCTTCTATTAAAATCTTTTCTTCTGCTCACTGAACTGCGACCTGCTTTCTGATGAATAACAGACAGACAGCTTTAGGGTGAGGAGCAGATTCATCAAAGAACTATTTTTCAGCACTGGAAATAAAATAAATAAATAAATAAATAATGGAGGGCAACCTAAGGAAAAAAAGCACAAGGAAGAAAAAAAAAGAAAAAGCACACAGCACATTTGAATTTCATCTGACCACTTGAAATTCTGATTGCATCTGATGAATCTTTCTTAGGACAATATATTCCCAGCCTGTGAATCACATGGTTAATCAGGGCTCTAATCTGCTATCCATCAGCCTATGCCAGCACTGTAACTTCCAATCAAATTTATAGGTTATGTGGGTCACGCATCCCTGAACAACTACATTCACGGATATCCCATTTAAACCGGCACAGATTCTGAAATGCTGTTGTTAGGGTTACTGAATGTTATAATACTATTCAAAGCTTTATGAAAGCTCCTGATAAACAGCTGCTAAATTATTGCCTGTGGATACAGCATGATGCTCTGAAATAGCATTAATGGCCCAATAAAAGGGCAATTGTTCATGCCAAAATATAAAAAGGATAGCTTTTGCTGCCATAGTTTGTCAAATATGTTAACAAACACCGACACTTCTATTACTCCTTTCCCTAAACACAAAAGATGTTTGATTTTGCATAGAAACACACCAACACGGAACCAGAAAGGATGAGGGAGAGGCAGGCAATGAAGGCTCGAGTCGTAATTGTCTTTTTACTTATCTAACACAAGCTTGTATTGTCTGGCTCCCTTTGGGAGCCACCTACGAAAGACACTATTTCAACAGTTTTAAGCTCTTTTCATAACCATTTACATGGTCGCTTTTTTTTCTTTAAATGAACAATTAAATATTTATTAACTATAATGTTAATAAATATGTTTTCTTATGTTTTGTTACGCACCAGAGGAGATGTTAACAAAATCATCGTGCCAGAATCTGACCCAAGTAAAGGAATGAGGACCTGTATCAGTCAACAGTCCCTCAAAATTATTGAAAGGATACAATGCAAGAGCAACTGCTTAAGTCCACAATTCAGCCACCAATATTTAAATGGTACTGAATTGCCCAAATATATAGACAGGTGTATTTAAAAATCTGAAGTTTAAATATGCAAGTGCCTCTAAAAACTTGGGTACTTCTGAAAAATGTTCAGCCTGTGGGCAAGGCTGCACAGAAGCTCCCATGAGATAGCCCAGCCCAGAACGGAGCTGGTTACTGGTGCAGGAGCGCCCGTGGCACAATTGCTGCCCAGCAGCTACCAGCTGCACGCAGAAGGGAGCACGCGACAGATCACTACACTCCTGAAACCCTTTGACGATAGCACCTAGGGGGTTAGTTCAATGCACCCTTGCTGCACACAGCTAAAACTGGGCTTAAGCACATGGTAAAATATGGGAACGTGTTAAGTGCCTTGCTAAGTGTTTCAGCATATGTCCCAATTCCTAGCACTACTGGAGCAAGAGAAAAGAGAAGCAAGAGTCATATAAACTTCAGATATTGAAATACTCAGAAATGTTCTAGTACATACGGAGTTGAGAATCCATTTGTTGCTTTAAAAATCTCCATTTGCATTCCTTTTTAGCAGAGAAAAAACAAAATTGGGATTTTATTTATAGTGTATAAACTTCAGGAAAAATATTTCCACTACATTTCATGAAATTCCATAGTTATTACAATTATAAAAAATTGCTGGTAAAGAATTACCACTGGAGGCTGTAGGTCTGTCAGTGGAATGGAAACAAAACTACTATATATGTATTGTTGAAATAAAACAGAATAATAAAACACTATTGGGAAACCCATTTCAGCAGCCAGTAGGAAAAAGAATATATGCAATTACACTTTCAGAAAAATAATCTGAAACAACTGTTATTTCAGGTTTAATTTGTTTTACACAATGCAGCCTTTGCCAAAAAGATCAATCTAGTTTATTAAGTGCTTACCAAGAACACATGCACACACCCATAGTATCTAAACAAGCGTTTCACAAATTAGTGAGAAAAAAAACATTATTACACTGTATGAGACATATCACAATCCTGAATAAAGAGAGCAAAAAAGCTAATCTTAGTATTTCACAGAAAATTAACTCTTCTTTCATAAAGAAGAATGTGTTTTGTTTTAATCACAGACTGTTGTCTGGAAGTGCTTACTCCAGTTCTACAGAACCAGAGAAAATATTGCAAGCCCTGAATATAAAATTCCTCCTCAGCCATTAAGGAATGTTGTTTGGAAACAGAGCTACAAAGAATCTAGTCCTGCACTCGGAGAGAACAGAGGACAAAGATCTCTAGTGAGAGGGACATTTAACAGAACACTTCTTCACTAAACTTGAGCAACTGACTTAGAAGATTTAATTTTTAATTGTATACAATGAGCAACGCACTTAAGAGTTGAATGCAACAACCAGATTCTGCTAAATAAATACAGGTACATACCCCCCCCCACTTTCCTAATCAACCTTCTTTATAAACATCCCAACTGAGCCCATGAAGCACTGTAAACTTGATACATACCTTTTATAAATTAATTTATGTGCTTATTTTGCACAAAATACTGGAGATAGCAATATAAGAAATAAATTGGAGAGCCAGAATTTTCAAAATCAATTTACAAACGTATATCCCAATCCATGGGCTGCTGAAAGAACTGATAAGACATGGCTTTTATTTAATGTCTCAAGAACCACGTAGAGCTCAACTGAGCAAGAAAAGATGCATACTAAATCATTCATGATTAAGACAATCAAAAGCAAATCAAGTAAGGTAACATAAATGTGCTTCAAGCCTGTCACTTGAGGAAATCAAGTTTTTTGTTAATATCGGCTTCTACCAGCAAGTATAGACACAGAAATGCATAGCCTGGAGTGTCCCATAGACCTTCAGTTCTTCAGGCTGCCACCAGGTAGCAAGCTGCATGCTGTCCTGCTGTGCCAGAAGCACCTGCAGAGCATCCAGAAGAAAGGCTGCAAATGGAATTTAAAATGGCAGAAACTGGCTTCAACTTCCCTTCTTCCAAGAGAGCAGGAAGCGACTTGCACAAAAGGCAGCCTAAAACATGTAAGAAGGGGCCACTGGGAAGCAAGGTGCTGTTTCAGGAAAGTCATCAGCAGAGCACTGTAGTACCCTAATAGGTACTATCCCACCACTTACCGGCAATCATCAGGGCACCTCATAGGAATACATATTTTGTGAAATACGGCCTCATACTATAAGGATGAAAAGTTAAGAATGAAAAGTTTCCAACTCTAGTCATCAACTCAAGGAATCTGACTTCATAGTTGTTCTTTTTCAAGCTTATTTAATCTTTTTTCTTTTTAAGCTTATAAACCTGTCACATCCCGCTAAGGCAGCTTCAGCCCCGAGCTCAATCTTTTGTGTCCATCTCATAATTGTAATTAGGTCAGAATTTTCCATTTTAATGTTTGCCCACAACAGCTGAAATGTTGGTGTATATCCATCACTGCTCTCTTTCTGCTTGATCCTTCCCCTCACGTGTCCCTCCAAACAGTCCGAACACAGTTCTTCTGTACCTACTGGAAATGACATGAGCCAATCTCAGCCTGCTCATACAACTATATGCATATAGTGCTTTTAGTGCACAGTTTTAATTTAATCGTATGCAGCAAGTCCCCTATTTATTCACAAGTTCATACTCCATTTCTCAGGAGTAGAAGGAAGTGTAATCAAAGAGAAATACTGCTGATCGGTAGTTTCAATCTGTATGTGATAAAAAACTAACAAAAGGTGAAAGTCAAAACCTAATCTCAGTAGGCTTCTCTGTAGCTAGAGGTGTCCTTAGCTGCCTTGCAAAATATATTAAGGAGCCAGCTTTTCAGCAAAAAGCTGAACGCCTCTACCAGGTCAATGCAGAAGAAACCACGCTTTTGAAATTTACACACACAGTGCTCAGGAAAGGGGGCTCTGATGCTCTTTTCAAATGTTACCACAAAAGAAACACTAAAATCAGTTTCCCTCCACAAAACAGTTAGAGATGGTTCAAGTGTCCAGCTCTCACTCCTGATACCCACCAACACTCACCCTTCATTTAGAAGTACACACAAAGGAAGAAGATTCAGAAGAAGCTATAGGCCTCCATTATCCTATGTCCATTCTCTGGATCCAGTGCTTACTTTGGAGCAGCATGCTCCCAGTGTTATCACTAGGAAGCTGATACGCTATCAAGGCTGAGAACTATGAAGATTGCGCCAGACTTCCAGTTACATGTACAAGGTTGTAATATTTCAGCCTTAAACCTTGCAGAAAACACTGCAACCAATGTTAACACATAATATTCTGCTTTCCTCCAGACAAAAAAAAAAAAAAAATTTAGTTTCTCCAGCAAGTGTTGTGCTGTTCTAGGTTTCAATGAACTACATAAAGCTGATCAATAAATTTATAAAAAGGGCAAAAAAAGGCAAGTCCTCATAAAAATAGGAAAAGCACCATGACTATTGAATTCAATTTATTCTCTTTCAAACTCATCTGGAGACCAGGAATCAGCCTTGCTGCATCAGGAATATAGTTACTCTCTTCTTTTCCGCTTCTGGTTGCCTTTGCTTACCCACCTCATCCTTGCAGACCATGAAAGTTGGAGCCCACAGCCTGTTCGATTCATTGATAATTACATTTGTTTATGTTTGCTTCTACAAAAGATAAATACTAGGAATCAGCACACTAATCTGTGCAGTGGATTTGTTAGGTCTACTTACAAAAATTCCAACACTGTTAGAAAACTTTGTCATGTTTCACCTCCAATCTTTCATCTCCTCTTCCTACCCAGAGATTTCACACCATGTGGTGGATAGTTATCAATTAGTCAAAAAATTCAGCAAAAAGAAATCATATTTATTTAAGGAAAAGTAGTCTATGCAAAGGAAACAACATTTTAACTCCTTTTCCACTGCACCTTCCTGTTGTATTATGAAAATGAGCAATATTCAGATGCAATTTCCGTACATTAAGGTAACAAACTTTTGCATTTGACATGATTTAGTAGATAAACATCTTGCCCTTCTTAAGCCAGTACACAAAACCATATAACTTTAATAATGCCCCAAAAGACATGAAAGAATAGTGCAGTGGATATTAGAGCAATGCTATAATCAAGCATCAACTTTGGATCCTTGCAATGACACAAATACAAATACAGTATGTTACCATCTTAATTTTTAAACCCTGTAGAAGCATGATACCTCTTAATTCTTTCTGAAGATAAATAAATAGGTTTTTCATACTCTTTGGAGGTATTTTACCAAGTCCCTTCTTCTGGAATCAACTGATTATCTGAGAATCAGATTACATTTAAGACACCTCTCTCCCTTTCCCACTTACTGAGAACTTTTTTGTTTTTTAAATCAACCCTCAATAGACAAATGAAAGTTATATTAAATGCTAAGGGTGCGTAGTAGAGCACGTTCTTTTACTCTGAACATAATTGGAAGTTTCAACTTCAGGTGCCAACCCTTGATTTCATCATGTTTTGAGATGACAGTATCACATTTCTACCAAAGTATCAGCCACGAACCTCCACGCCAGGGCACCCTAAGGATGGGTAAGCCAGGATGAACTGCCACCACCCTTGTCACTCAGGGCTTTCACACCACGTGCAATGACACGGCCAGCGGGATCCCAATTCGCCTTCTCTAGGGCAGGCTGCTCACAGCACCGCGGAGCCAGCAAACTGAGCAGATTCACCCAATAATGAAACACTGAACGTTCCAGCATCTCACACATCTCTACCACCGCTCAGGCAACACTGCTTCATATCCACATTTTTTAGGTAAAACATGCGCTGCCACCATTAGCTTAACAGGAAGGGATTCTTGCTGGAGCAAACTGCTTTTCTGAGAGCAACAACAAAGTAACAGTCTGTAGCTCTGACTCCTATTGAGGAAAAATACTGATATGAATTGTCATGGATCGTAATTTCAATCACTGCGGATCATAACTACCTCTGCTGACAATAACTCTATTTGGATTTCAGCATTTCTGCAACTGGAGTTTCTTGCAGCACTCACCATTTTTCTCTTAAGTGGAGGAGGACTAGGAAAGAACAGGTAATTTTATCCTTCAAAATGTGAATATCTAACAAGTGGCAGTTTCACTAGTGAAGTACATCTAAAATAATCAGGCAGTTTACAATACTCCTTTTAACCTTCTAAGAGGACACATTTGCAAAGCAAATGTTAAGACACTTGTAAGACATGAATGCTTAATACATCCAGGAAATTCACTTGTCCAAGACAGCTGGATACACTAAGTACATCTTGATATTCAATTCACTTGTATGGCATTTCCCCAGTAAAACTCCTGCCAGGACAGACTCTGAGTCAAGCAACATTAAATGACATTTATGTTGAAATTACATCACCATTATGGAAGTTTTCAAATACCTTTTATCCATGAAGGATTTCAACTTGAACTTTTTAAAGAAACACAAAATTTAAGAAAACGCTGTAAAAAGCAGAACAGGAGGTATGGAGCAAAGGAGAACTCTCTGGTGCGGAAATGTAGGTCTCATGAAACCTTTCCCAGTGCTGTAACTCCCTGTGAGATCACACTTTGTGTGGAGAGCTACCATGAACTGCATTAATTTCAGACAAATGCTCAAGATGCACCATATGTTAAGTGTGCTCTTCATCATTCTGCATACACAGACTTTAATAAAAACATCTAGAACATGGAAAGTAGGTCAAACGCAAGCACACGAAAGTGGCAAATGATCAATCCTATGAACAGATTAACCATGTGATAATAACATGAACACATTTCTGCTTAAACGTGTTCTTATCACCAATCGAACAGGATTCCTTCGCAAAGTTAGTCTAGTTCAGCACCCATGTAAAAGACAGCTGGGTCAGAAATAAGGGCAGCACTCTCACCAGTTATGCTGTACCTGGTCTGGAGACAGAAGGCTTTTGCTGTAGTTTTCACGCGCACTGGTGTAAAAACGGGCACTGAAGTGTGCCACTGCTCCCCTAATCCCCAGCTCCTGTTCAACCCACCCTTTGTGCTGCTACCTTTTTCGTGGGTATGCGGTGAACCAAACGGGGAACTTATCCAAGTTAAAACTAACCCCAACTTTTTTTTTTTTTTTCTTTAATACAAATCCCATTCCCAGACCCAGTTTACTGTGGGGTTAACCCAAAGAAGGAGATATAAAGGCAAATGCCCTTCGTTATCAGTGCCATCTTTTGCCAGCTTGAAGTGCACAGAAAACTGCAGTCTCAGACACCCAAAACCTCTATGCTGAAACTTCTTGTGAGTGCTCAACACCTTCCTCCTTTAAGTCAGAAAACAAGAACACAGTTAAAAGAGCAAACCACACCGCAGCGCTCTTGGCAAGCTGCTCTCGTCTTGTGACATATACCGATACTTCTCTCAGCATGGGAAGGCATTCTGTTTCACTTCCTCCACTAAGCTGCAACCAAGACGTGCTCCTATCAACCACATGATAACCTTTTCACCTCTCGGGTCCGCATCACGATCTGTTTCAGCTGCAAGTTTCAACTAGTCCTTGCAGCCACCGACTAGATCGTCTGGTAAACCGAATCACCCATGCACAGTCGCACAGTGAATTCAAAATAATAAATAAATACTGGTGAAAATGAGCGGTGGATGTACCAGCCTGGTAGTGGTCAGATTAAGTAACTAAATGTTGTGGTCAAAACTGTGAAAAAAAACACACTCATAAAACAATGTATTTTTTTCAGTTATAGCAGACAGCATGACAGACAGCAAGACAGACAGCAAAACCACATTTCCATGTCCCTCCCCCACCCACCTTTTTTTTTTTTAAGTGGATCTGTGGCTTTTTGCCATGAAGTAATTCTATGGTTTACCAAAAAGCAGTCTCTGGGCTTGTTAATTTCATATTTAGTTAGCTAGGTCTATAACCTCTCCACCCTTTTAATCAAAAGGTTTCAGGCAAGTGTTCATATGAAAAACACTCATTCAAATCCTAATATTTTTACCCACAAAAATACACAAAGGTTGCATCTATTTTGTTTTATGAGAGTCTGTTTTGCACAAACTATTATAATTATTCCCTTTCATAACAGTAGCTTCCCATGACAATTAGAGACTTAGTTGTGCTATTCTGTTTGCATTAGAAATTTGCCAGAATACAAGAAAGGAAACCTTAAAATCACAGAACTACCTACAGTTTGTTTGCAAACCTGTTCGTGAATAATCACTGTCTGTTTTTCACAAAGACAATGGAAAAAGCCAGGGGGAGGAGGAAGGGAAATAGGTTTGATGACTAGTGGATAGCTCAGACTGGGTTTTCTTTGTGTGAGCTTCAGTGAAGATAAAAGAATTAAGTTGGAAAATATTAACCTTTAATATAAAGGGAAGGCAGTTTCAAATGACTGATATCTTTATTGAAAAAGTCACTTTTTGCTACTGTAACATACCATGTAGCGTGGGTGAAGTCAAAGGAAAGAGAAGTGAGAAAAAGGTTGTTTTTTAACAGTCACCAACCAGGGGTGCATCGAGACTGCCATCACAGGCGTAACTTCAGCTCGTGAACACAAAACTGAGGTTGCCTTGAACTAGCTGTAGTACTGACCAAGAAATACTCAGCACAATAAACCCTTGCTGACCCCCGGGCTCCCAGGCTACTCGGTGAGCAGGACCTGAGTGACTCTGTTCAAAGGTGCTCAAAGCACACCTGTGAGTACTTCTGTCACGCTTTTGGATACCACCTGCACGCACCACAAAGCACGTTATCTTAACTCAGGACATTTCAGCAAAGTTTTAAAAATAGATACCATTTTCCGCCGGTGCAGCCCACGGCCATACAAAATTACTCTCAATATCGACTGCAAAACCTTTGTAGAGCTCATTTGATCTGGCTGTAAATTAGGCTTCCTCCACCTCTACAGACCAAGCCAGACTGTGCACCGAGAGATATTACAGTCCTACTAAATCCACAGCTGTTCTGCATCCAAAATTAGCACCCTTCTCAGGAAGGGTAACCAAGAAAGGTAGTAGCAAAGTGATGTTCACATAGGAACAGCAACCTGCTTTACCTTCTAAGTCCCACTGCTTCAACAAGGTGGAAAAGCACAGCAGAGTTCCAGTGGAAAACAACAGATATCAAACCCTTCTCCTGTGTTGTACTGAAAACAGCCTTCTGACTAGTACTTTTTGTCTGAAGTCCAACTTCCTTTTATCCTCAAAACTACATTTACAGCTTCTCACACATGTGGGGTATTTACATGCTGAGAAGTGAAGACTCAAGCAAAGCTGTGATCCTCACTGTTTAATACTAAGCGGGTTTGCCTAATCTTTTGACGACTCATATTGCCATTATCTTCTTCCAACTTCTGCAACAAATACATCAAAAAAGCCTGCCAAAAAATGGGCAGGTAGAAATTCCAATGAAGTTGAAGAGACTGGGAAATTAGGTATTTGAGATCTACACCAAAAGCTTACCTGAGACTAATTCTGCCTGGAGCCAAGAGGTATGGAAGACTTCAGCAACACCTGCATTTTCTTCAACTTTACCATATAATTGCTTGCACCAGAGAATCAAGATCCCACTGTACTGCAGCCCCTGGGTGTACGGCAATAAGCCCCACCTCTGGCATTTGCCAAGGTTTGGGCAGACCCCTGATCCCAGGCAGGGGGCATGCAGAAAGAAGTGAGACACTACCATGAGGTGAAACAGCTTTTTGTGTTGTTTTGTCTTTCCCCAAAAAATCCCACCAAGGTAAAAAAAAAAAAATAGTATTATCCTGTTTTCCAGATGGAGAACAGAGGCTGGGAAGACAGATTACCGAGACAAACCTCCTTAATACAAATTAAAGCACTGACTGCATTACTGCTGAAAGGCACATCACTGGAGCATGCTAATTGCAGCTGGGATGGAAAAGACAGCAGAACTCACATGGGAGGCAAAATGAGGACAAAACTGTCTTGGGAAATAACACCCTGCCCCAAGCATCTTACAGTCTAGAGAGAGAAACACAGCCACTTCTAAGTGACTCCCATGTAATAAAATCCCACCTCTTATTTCTTAACATATCGGTCTCCAAAAATTCCTCTGTGGTAAGGATTATACTCCAGCAATAGTATTACTTCCATGTCCCAGACTGAGAGCTGAGGTAGTGAAGGCCGCAGGTGAAGTCTCAAGAAGGTATGTAATGCGATTTTTAATAATGCCTAAGCTACCTAATTTGGGCAGAAAGTCAGCAGATAAATGCTGAAGATGATTTTCAAGACTTCCTAAGCACAGGGGGGGCATCTAAACACACCTGTAGGTACATAAATGTACCTGTGTATCTTAAAAAAAAAAAAAAAAAATGGCACATCACATATAAAGGCTGGAGCACCACAAGGATTTAGGCATTAAAATCCACACCACAATCTTCACCCTCTTGCCTCCCCACTCTGGGATCACGCAATGCTGAAATCACCAGAAGCACGCAGGAGTGTCTGTCTCAGCACTGAAGCTCCTCTGTAAGCACTTCTGAGTCCCCGTTCCAGGCATGTTCAGAAGTGTCTTTGGCATCCAGCTCACAAATAAGCCATGGCAAACGCCTCCCTCCAACTCAGTTCTCCTCCACCCATGTCCCCAAGGGAACTGAGAACCCCTGCCAGAACAATTCCCACATGAAACACGGCAGCAGTCACATTTAAAATAAAAATAAAAAAGAGGTGGAGAACAGAGAAACTTCTATGCAACAGCTTAGTGGTTAAAGAATTTAATCAGAGCATTACATACATTACTTTAATTCTTTCTATACTTCTCTTTCCCACCTCCTAGGAGCACACCCTACCTAACAGGCTTCTGTGAACTCTGGGAGGGAAATACTCCCAGTTCTCCCACTGCAGAAGAAAAGTCCCTTTTCCAGATCCTGTTCACAATCATTGTACATGGAAAAACACCACGGTCCAAAACATAAATGGGTCTGGGACAGGAACCCAGCACAACTCCTTCCAGCTGGCCACAGTCTTTCCAGGGCGATAGCACAGCATCTTTCAGAGCTCTTTCAGCTCTACTGAACTATTAAGTATCTTATGCAACCGAACAGCTTTCTGCTGGACAGCCCAGACTCTACACCCTCTCTACACCTGGGAGAGGTGAAACATGGGTCTCCTTAGCAGACAGAAAAGTAGCTGAAACAGGATGAACTAAGAACATTGCCTTGTCCGGCTTTTTATGTGTTTTTTTTTTTCTTATTTATTATTATTATTTGGGGGTTTTGTTTAAGAAAAATATGCCCCATGCTCAGGCTTTGAAGGAAAGTTGAGATACCACTTTTCTAAAAGTGATTCTGGGCTGAGACTACCAAGCGAAGGCAGCATGTCCTGGCAGCACTACCTCAGGTGTCTCAGCCTTCAAGAAGCGCAAGATTTAAGACACACCCGTGACCTCAACATTTCCTTATGAGCTACCCTCAGTACATGCTGGATTTCCTTGGCCCCGTGATGAATCACTCAACTTGCTCCGCATGCTGAAAGCTTCCTTCTGCCTTCATTCTGCTGGCCCCACAGCTCGGTGGTGCAAAAGCACCTGCTGCATCGCCCCAGTCTCTCAGCTGACAGTGGTCAAAGCGGATGGTCTGAGGTCATGCAGGAAGCCTCTGACGGCACAGACCAGAAACTTGCACCCGGCCTCCACAAGCCCCAGATGCTGGCGGCTGTATCTCATCTACCTGGGAGCTTTGTACTTTGCTTCATATTAATACTGAGAGGTATTTCCTGTGTCTACAGATTTTCAAGCTCTCCAGGTTCTGTTGCAGGCTTAAACAAACCTCATGACCCTTAATACAGTGCATACTTACAGCAGCATTTTTCTTTGAAAATGTGTAAACTAAGATTATCCCAGGGTTCTTCTCACTCACATAAAAATGCTTGGTAAAAATCAGTGTTTTAGAAGAAATACCCACCTGAGTTCCAAGCAGAAAACAGAGCTAAGTAAATTGCATCTAAATAAAGGACAAACATGAACATTTCGTACATTCACAAGGTATGTAAGTCTCTTTGGCTGGAGGTATGTTTGAAAAAAAATGTCGCATACACAAAGAAGCTGGACATTTGTATATTCAAAGGAAAGTCTTACATAACAGAGATAGGGGTTTGAAAGTGGGTAATAATGAAGCTGCTGAGGCTAGTTTGAAAAGCATCTTGTATACACTTTTGAAAACTCATCTTTAGTGGAAACCCACAACCTCAGAAAAAAACCACCCCAGATGTATGCTCACAGGGACTCTATTCTCATACAGTTCTGTGGTGCTACTGCTTTTTACATATCTATCTACATGATCAAACCTAAGAACAATTGTCATCCCCAGTTAAATGTGGTTTTAGAAAGAATGTCAGAAACAAACCATTCCCCAGAAATTTCCAGGATGCCACAGGCACAGAATTGTAAGACTTTGCTTACGCCATCGACAACTGAAACACCATGCATATTTTGGTGTCACCAGTCTGCAGAGATAAACCAAGGAAAGCAATGACGGGGAGAGAGCTAAATGTCTTCTAGAGATACATGGAAAACGCCCTTCTCCTCGTGTTATCCATGTTAAGACACATTATTAGCCTTGTTTGATTTAACAGCCATCTCTAGAAGAACGTGGAGGCACACAGCTGCAAAGGAAATAGGACATCACTCTTGACTGAATTAACCAAAAACCTGTAAGTAACTTACTTTTAAAGACTAACACCTCCATATTTATGCATGGACAAATACATAGCAAATGACTCCAACACAAAAAACTCCTTTGATGTTCAGAGAAGTCAGTGTCTCTTGCACAGGTACTGTTTTAGAGTGACGAATAAGAGACCCTCATCAAAGTTTGGATTTTTTTTTTTTATTATTATTTGTTCAGAGGGAGACTAAGGAATAAAAAAACCACAGCTTCTCCCCAGAAATTAAGAAGTACTGACAGGAACTGTAAATAAGCAACCTGTTCAGACTGCAACAGCTTTCTGCAATTAGGACAGAAACCCTACTGGTTAAACTGGGTGTAAGAATATACTATCTATTACTTGTTAACATGCTGAGACAAACATACGGAGTGTATTTTATGTACAAAGTCCTTCCAACCTTCTTGTGTTATTCAAACATCATGGGCTGATATTTTAAGAAGAGGTATCTACGTGCTTTATGTAGTAACATGCTTTACAAGATTACAAAGAGCAGACAGTAGCGGCGTTCGAGTTGACTCTTTTGCACGCCAGCACAGTGCCATCTTTCAAAGGGGGCACTGTGAATCTGGATGGCTGTCATACAGTGTGAATGGTACTGCAGGCAAATCTGAGACATGAGAAGAAAACCAATTAACTAGTTTCCTCCAATCATTCCTTATTCTTTGCCTCCTCCCTCAAACCAAAAATCCAGCATAAGGGTTTTGGTCAGTTTTGGCCTGATGCACTTTGCTTTCCTTCTCCAAACGTTACCGTAGGACCAGGCCCCCATTTCCAACTTTCACCGCCAAATACAATTAACAGAGGAGCAGGCAGAGGGACAACTCTTGTATCTCTAGTGTTATCTCCTGGGACGTAAGGATAAAGGAAAACACACAGTGGTTAAGACATTGTCGGACCTCGTAACAAAGCTGACATGGGTTTGGAAGGAGTCCTCTTCCCTCCACAGCAAATATACATTCATTCAATATTCTGTGATTCTCTAGAGCCTCTCATCTAATAATGGAAGTTAACAAATTAAATCTTACATCACTCCTGTCATGTAAATATCATCACCATTTCAAAGAGGGAGACAGAGGCACAGAAACATTCAGAGATTTTCACAAAGGGCTACAGAGTGCGAGCTCAGAGTCAGAGAAACCACAACTACTAATTTGGCACACGCTTTAAATCAAATGGCCTCTTCCCCAGATCCAAGGCAGTCAAGCCCATGGGCAGGCATCTACACGTGCCCACAGCAAGAAACAGAACATGTATCAACACTGGCCTTTCCCTCCAGACCCACGGCACTTCACAACAGAGGAGGACTGAATTCACGTCTCCTCATCCTGCAGATGCCATAAAAGCCCGGCAGAGCCCCAGGCCTCCCCTAACACCAAAACCACACCGTAACTTGGCTCAACCGCTGGAGCTAAATGACCGTGCGGATCCCATGCTGCCACCGGCTTCTTGGCTGTCACAGAGCCAGAGGATGATCCGTCTACCTCAAACCCAGAGCAAGATCTCCCAGGTGAGACAGGAAGCCAGTCAGGGACACCGCTGGGCCTGTTTACAGAAACCCAGCCCTGCGCAGCCTTTGGCGAAGCGGCTTTCAAAAAACACATGGACAAACATTGCGAAGTCCATGTTTGACTCTTCCCCAAGCCCTGCCTCGGCTGCAGTGAAGTTATTTTAGCTCTCCTGTGTATATTAATAGGAAAGAGAACACCACTGTGTTTTCAAAATTAGGTCCAGAAGTGTTTTGGCCATGAAGCACAGCTCCAAATTCCTTATTCATTCCTGGGAGAGGTGAGAAATGGCAAAAAGTGGCTGCCCAAGATAAATGTTAGGATTGCTCCACTTCCTCCAGGGTTTTAAAAGCTAAAATTTGAATCAAGTACTAAACAGGAGTAATTCATGCATTAACTGGATATCCAAATACACAAAACTAGAAGCCCTGTTAGCTATCTGCGTCATAAGGAACGAGCAAAAAGAAGTTTCACCTCTGCAGCTGAGAAGTAAAGGGAGACGAGAAAGAAGACAAGCAACCAAAATGCCTTCTCCTCCCTCGACCCCAGGCTAAAAACTCGCTCCACATCGCCTCGAGATTAATTTTAAATCACGCCCACACGGTGCGTGCGGGCTGAAGCCCTCCCGCCGTCACACAAGCCCCTTCCAGCAGCTGCAAAGGGAGACCCGCGAACAGCATGGCCATGCCAGCTCCGGGCACCTCTGGTCGCCTGGTCCTCCCTCACCTCCCACCAGCCCTCCCACCCCAGCCAAGGCCACCCCAAAACGACCTTCGAGGACACTCTCTGCCTTGAGTACACAAGGGAACCCTGCTACACCTTTCTGCTGCTTTTGTTTTTTTTAGACTGTATTACGTTTCAATAGTTTTTGCTGTCACTGCCTCCAAGTCTCACTAAGTATTTACAGAGAGCGTGTGCTGGCTCTGCTGTATTGTGGTTTGAGTTTCAAATTCTGACACGCCATGGAAAGGGGAAGGAGCCCCTCTGCTTTCAGAAGCACTCCTCTGAATCAGTAAATCCGCGTCACTGGCCTCGCAGGTAACTGAAACCCATATGATGGGCTGGCAGCAGCCGTACCCTGCTGCCGCCTGTGCAGAGGTTGCCTGCTGCCAGGGGTGCACATCTATTACCGGCTACTCAACCCCAGGGCAATCACTGCTCCTCCGGGTGTAAGCCAGGACGAGGGCTGCAGGGTTTCTGCATCTGCAAAGTCCCCAAACCACCAAGACACCAAGAGAAGCCAGGCACGTAAGCAGGCGGGAGTAAATACAGGAGAAGTTTACTGCATTTAAGATGGAGGAAAGAACAGCATTTTTAAAAATTTAAAATGCTTTCAGTGATCATCCACAACACGCACACAGTACACAACACAAGCCAAACAAAATCTAGTGGCAGGACCTATTATTATGCAGACTCTTTATAGCATGAAAGGGACAGATTTTGATTTTTGCTCAACTGTGAGATGCTCTGCTGAGGTTTTTAAGCAAACACAGGAAAAAAGAAAAGCACACATTCTCATTGCCAATGTTCCACATCCCAAACATAATAGTGAGAGGTTTTTCCTCCTTTGAAGAAGTTGAATCTCATCCAGCAAATGTCAGAAACCTCTGGCAGTATAAGATCCTGTGGAGAAACCATTTAAGCAGGCAAAAAGAAAGAGGCCAATTTAGAAGACCTCCACTCAAAGCTATGTCCTGTACTTCCTCTCCTTCTGACACAGAAGGGGAAATCACTACCAGCATGTCTGTGGCATCATGGTATATAATCCTCAAAAACTTAACAAGCAATTCTAAATTGAATATGTATATATTTTCAACTTGGTGTTATTTTTTCTTAGTAGAGTACACCTCACACACTTTCCAAGAACAGGAAATCATGACAAAATTTGCCAGCTGTATCACATATCCAGCTCCCTAGACTTTATTGTGAACCTTAGGATGTTTTATACTTTACTAGCAAAAAACGATTATAGAAGAATGCTGGAGAAAAACCTAAGAAGCATGAGCCAAGTGTAGTTTGACAGCTTAAAATTAGAAGGGAAATAAAAAGAACCCCAAATTTATTATTTTTATCTCATGATTAATTTTAAACCGATCTCATGATTTTCTGGGGACTGGCATGATTTAACATTTAGAGTTGGCAATACAGCGTACCATACAAATACATAACCATAAAGAGAACAATTCAAGTTTACTGTGGGGACTATAACTTTGACTGGCCTGACATCTGCGCATTTAAACATCTCAGCCATAACACCACAGCGTTCAATGCCAGAACATTACATACCTGTCCTGGGCTAGTAAAGATGATTCCGTAAGTCTAAATCCTATCTACACAGGCAAGAAAATACTATGTAGACTTCTATTTACTATTTGTGATATACTTTGATTATATTTAAAAACAAATATTAAAAAAGTTAGACACCTGCTCTCGACATTGTGCCGATATACTTCCCACTAACTACTACAACATTTGTGTCACCACTGAGATAAACAATATCAAGGGAAAAAAATTACATAAGAAGTACTTCAAAGTAACAGTGGAACGTAAAAATATCATCTTGAACCAAGACAAAACTTGCAAAAATACACACATAAATAGAGACACAAACAGGCATTCTTAAAAACACCTCATATTTTTCCATTTTAAAATAAAGATTAATTTTTCATTCAAACATTTGATTTCTTTCATAGGCTTGGATTTCTTGAGTATGGATAGGTTCAGCTTCAAGTATATTGTCATCTGTTAGTTAATGCAAGCATCAGTTTATACTTCCTGTGTTTCACATTATCATCTTTGCTCTGCTCCCTCTGTGCCTTGTGGCTAAATAGGTTTTTTGAAAGTCAGTGGCAACAGATGTGCTCAATCTGCAGACAGCAGCAGAAGTGTCTTCTGTAACAATTATAACCGCTCTGTTCACTAGCTGGCACACGTTTGTGATAAACCCCGCTCTCTATTAACTCTACAAATAATATGTTGTATCTTCTCATTAAAAAAATAAAAAGTAAGACCAAATGGGTAACTGTGAATTCTCAGTGTTTGCCAGCCTTGGTGTTTGTGTCAAAAAAAAAAAAAAAAAGTGTTCCCGTGCTTTAATGTACCAACTCCATGTTATACGCTGTGACTGACCTGTGATGGCATCCCCTTCACTGTAACATAAAGAGAAAAGCAGAATCCCTGCCTTGAGGAGCTTCCAATCACTATTATTTCACATCCCTGAATCCTTACGTTAAAAGTTATTTATTTCAGTTGCAGAGCCAAGCAGCCAAACATTTTCAAACCAGATTTACAGTCGCCTCTGCAGCCTTAATTCTACTTTCCTAATGTCTATTTTGTGCAGTGAAAGAGGTCCTCTAGGAAAACTGGTAATGAGATCTGCGAGTGTATAACTAAAAACTGCACCACAATGCGCATACACAATGGGGCAGGATCAAACTAACATACACTCTTGTAAAGCTTGCGCATCCGAGTATCTCACTTTAAACCTATCTGCTAGTGTTTTTTTCCTGTGTTTAATAACCTCGGCACTTCTTTCTTGCCCCTGAACGGAAGGCAAACCTCATCGTACAAAAAGACGCAAATGTAATTACACATGAAGCAGTGACATCGCTTCCCTCTCTTCCTCCGTTGGATGCATCACAGGCGGTAAGCTCCGGCTGCTCAGCACGAGCCTCACGCCGGCGTTGTATTTCCAGCCAGAAAATGTCCTGACCATGCCGGGCAGGAGCTGCAGACCACCTCCTCCTGCCCCGCCACTGAGAAAGAACAGGGGGTTCCTGCCACAACAACATCCCTGACTGCAAGCAGCCAAGGTGACGGAGTTTCTTGCAAGGAAAAAAAAAAAAAAAAAAACCAACCACACACGCATTTTCACAGGCCTTTTTTACACCAGAAAGTGTTAGGCAACCCTAACCATAGGGTCACCATTGGCCCCCTCTGTAATTACAAGCGGGCCCATAAACTAACACAGCCGGTGAGGCAGCATCACAGCAATTAGCATCCTTCAAAGGCAGAAAAATGCTTTTATGTTTAACCAGTGTCGAAGTACAGCCTTTTGCCAGTAAAAAACAGAACGTATGTCTTAATTTAAAAGTTTGCTCAGCATGTTTTGTGCTACTTCCTGTGTCTTAGGCATCTGCCTGAATTGCCAAAACAAGTGGGAGAAAATGACATTTTCCTTTGCTTATGAATGGCAAAACCAGGATGAAATGGAAGCTCTTGTCCTAATATATGTTATTCTGCAGTTGTGGAGGGAAAGGTTAGTTCAACAGTAACTCACAAAGAAGCAGAGACAGCAAACTTCTAAGTAATTAACAGGTCCTCTCCACAGAAAGGCTGCCTAACATCTGTATCATGAAAAAAAAAGCACAGAATCTTGTTTAAGAACTTAGCAGTTATTACAAAGTAAAAGGCTTTTGGTTTAACTTCAGAATAACATGTTTTCTAACTTTTCACAAGCTTCTAAGCTATTCTACTGGCTTCAGAGGCCAAATAACCTAAAACTGGGACAAACAAGCCTCAGTTGTCAAACTGATTTGACAACCTATTTTTTATATTTTGCGACTTTGATGGAAAAGCCACTTGTTTTTCTCTTCCTCCTTAATAGTCCTCTGTGAGCTGCAGTCTTCAAAATTTCACTTCTAATCCCTCTCATTTTGAAGTTTTCCAGCTCAGTTCCGACTACGCACTGCCTGTATCTCTATTAAATCTTTCCTACTGTTTATAGTGGAGAACAAATTCAGCCAGCATAATTTTAGCTGGCTCTCGGGTTATTCTTCAAGCGGAAGACAACATACATTCAGCTATAGACTGTGTTAAAAAAACAAGGTGTGCACACACATGTATGCACACACATTCGCGCCAAGTCTAGTCCATCGCTAATGAAACAAAGTACTTTTCTGTTGCATATATAGCACCTATACAAACCAATTCTCTGTGATATATGCAGTTTATGGCCATAAAGATGAAAAACGGTCAAAACTCAGCCCTAAATTAAACAAATTGATTCCCATCTTTACCCTTTTACCAAAATAATTTACTAAGGCTTAAGAAGCGAGCAGACTCAAGGCTGGGATGCCGTACAACCCATATATTAACTCAGTCGGCAATAAATCTCCCCTTACTCTCCAAGCTCCATACTACTTTTTTAAATAGCTCACTATAAAGCCCCAACATAATTAAAAACAGCTTTCTCGGCAACAGTGGCCTTGATTTCACTTATTTACACATTAACTGCAGCCTCCGTTTGGCCAATCCAGCCTATTCCCCATACCACGCAGGGCCTTTTATCTGCCCTGGACAGCATTTTCTCCAGCAGATGAAGTAGATGCCGATTGATTTGCTGTCGAGCATGGTAAATTAATAGCAACAAATTGCTGAGGGCCCCATCTCGCTGCTCCACCATGCTTCGGCAGTTTTGCTTTATTTGCTCCATGATGGGCAGCAGTCAGGCCTCTTCAAGTCAATTTCTTCTTAACAACCTGCAATACTTTTCAATGGTGAAAATAGAGCCGTTCCTTGTAAGTCAGAAATCAATATCCTATTGCCCTTAGAAAATGCTAAACAAGCAGTATTGGCAATCCACTTGGTACTAGAGGGTATCAGATATAATGCAAATCCATACTGCTTCCCTCCTCGTAGTTATTACAGTTTGCTAAAAGGTTCCTAATGCCATTTATCATCATTTACCATCGACTACTGCAGCTATGATTATGATATCCTATCAGCTAGCAGAGCCCTTTCATTTCTATCCAATTAATATTTTAGCAGCACTCAAATGGTTGTTGCCCAAGTCTCGTAATAAAATTTACATGGATTGGACTGAAATGGTGGTGTGGTTTTTTTTTTTCTTTACTGTGATTTTAAAAAGTCACTTCATTTATTTTTTAATACCCAGCTTCTTAACAGATCTGAATCTTCCTTCAAAAATGCTGAAATCCAACATCCCAACATGTGAATTAGTTCAAAGATGGAAGCCTAGCCAAAAAGAGAGAATCAGCATTTACGTACTGCCACCTCCGAAAACATAATTGAAATAAGAACTGAACGCTGTATCCTATTTATGCTTTCCATCAGTCCCATTCACAAATATCTGTTGTCTGTAGCCAAACACAGACACTTATTTTAAGTGATAATTACAATTCTCAATTAAAACCTTCAGAAAGCATGTTTGATTACAGCAATTTAAATAAACTGTTTACCATAACATTAAAACAGCCTAATTTCAGAAATTAAACCAAATGACCACCAACACGTAGTAGCAACACTGAATTAGAAGCATAGACCAGCACATCAACTATTCATTCATAAACTACCCACTGAGCCTCTTAAAAAAAGCAACTTGACAAAAAATGGACATCTTCAGACCACACTCAAACATTCCCATTTATTCTAGTACTGAAATTTAAGACTGTAGGGAAGTATCTGTTCATACTGCGACCCAAAATCCCCAACTCACTGGCTTTTTTTTTCTTTTTTTGTTTTTTGGAATGTGTCTATTTTGAAGTTCTATTGATCCTAGTACAGAATATCAAAAATTAGCTTAATGTTTTAGGCTATAACACCACATGTCACAACACACCCCACACTTGTCTTTTAAAAAAAAAAATACAAATGACTAATTCTACCAGTCTAATGCTATTTACTCAGTTACCAAAATTTAAATTAATTATGTTCTCAAACATAATTGTTAAAAATTGGCAACATTATGCAGGCTTAATTAAGATTAAATCCAATTTACTAAATGTACTTTAATTGGTACTAATTACATTAGCTTTCCTTTCAGAATGACAAATTCCCCATAGGTTTCACTTTAATAGTCTTCTATCAAAATCAACACAGGATGACTGATGATGAGCATCACATGAGGGGTGGGAAAAGCAATGCTCTCCCCCCGCTCGGCGTGCACACACACTATCGCTGCGCTCCGCGTTTATCCTTTTATCAATTTGCTAAGTCACAGAGTCATGACTCCATCACAGCCATCATTTTCTGTTCCAGTGAAAAATTTCTCTAAAAATAAATACTCTGTGGCTGTGAGCAGCCAAGAAGAACAGAAGCTTTAACAGAAAAATACACAAAGGTTTCAAATATCAGGGCCACCAATTACTAGGGTACTTCCAAGGACTCCAGGGAGTCCTGCTCTTGAACCCTTTGAGACGCAAATCTAATAAGTGAATAAGCCTAACCTGATCTCGAGAACTAGGCCCAATTACGCCGAAGGGCAACTTCACTGCATTATTGCCTGCTTTCCATTACAAGGGCATCCAGCGAGTACATCTGGAAAAGAACCTAAGAGGAACCAAGGCTGTCTGCCCAGAAAAACAAATAAAGACAGATATGCCTCTGTGCTAAAGTGAAAAAAAGAAAGAAAATATAATAAGTAGGTGGTTTGCAGGGCTGTCTGTATTTCATAATGTGATAAACTGCCCTCAGGATTTTTGATATGATTGAATTTAGAAAGCTAGGGGGAAAAAAAAAAGGGGAAAAAAAAAGGGTGAATCGCTCAATTTCAGCCAAGTAAAATTCAAAGATCTGAGAGGAAGAAAAGGGAATTTAAGGTGGAAGACTAAAAAAGATTCGCACACATCAAATGAAACAATCAACTCCCTATATATACAAAATTGGGCCCCAACACTGTGATCATAAAGCAAGATGGGAAATATTTTGCAGTTGCTGAAACAAGAGGAGAAAGGAAAAAATGCTGTGGGAATAGAAGGGGAGACATGAAAGATACAGAACTAGTATCAGATTTAGGAATGACAGCGAACAAGTTTCTTAGCCGCAGTTGATTTGAATCAACATCTGACAAAATATTTAAGTGTTTTGCATGAGAGTAGAATACTTAAACTACTAATTTGAACAAACTGAACAGTAATGGAAAAAGGTGTTTAATTAAAACTCTGTCCTTCGTAATCCCCACAGTTAGTTGTAACCAGGTATTTAATTTTTCCAGAATATCACGGACGTCTTCACTGCCATAATTGTACACAATTTCTGAAGCAAAGCGCTTAGAAATTAAAAAGGTTTTGGTTTTAAGCGGGTTTCCCCCACTTAAAACAATTTAATCACACCTTTCACTTGCAAGCCAGTATTGTCCCACGTCATTTTGCGCAGTCAGTTTAAGTCTCCATACAACTAACTGCCGTAAAAACAGAGCGCTGAGAAATACAAACAAGTTTGACTGCAATGGTCGCTTTCAAACGCACATCAGAATTTGCCACGTAGGTGGCCTGCCAGGACTCCGGACCCGGCGAATTGTTCTCGTGCTCGCCATGCCAGCAGCGGGCACTCCCCGGCCATTCACCAGACCCAGCACCTGCGGGCGGCAGAGGGCAGCCCCTTCACCTGCCCCAGACCCCGCCGTACGACCTGACCCGCCGCGACCGCCGCCTCGAGTCTCGACGGTCACGCACCGCCGCTGTCAGCCGCGCACCCGAATTCAACAGGTCCCACCCAGGTGGGGAAAACACGCCGTCTTCGTATTCGTACGCCACCTATGCAAATGTCCCCGAGCGGTACCGCGGCACGGGGATGCTAATGAAACACAAAACATGATAAATAACACGAAAAAACATTTGACTACCATGCCTGCTCTCAACAAGATAAAGAAATCCTATTTCCGCAACCCTGAGAAGTTCCAAATCCCTTACTTTGAACAGAAATGCATACAAACCGATTTTCAGATGGTCTTTCTTCTCCCATTCAACCATTTCTGTATTTCTGCAGCTTACGCTCCCCAGCAACACTGGTGAATTGCTCAACCGTTTGCTCAAATGAGTTGCCAGTATTAAATTCCACCATATTATAAGTTCCCTCACTGGAAAAGAGGTCAGATGTTTAATTCATTCTCCTCTAGAGAAGGTTAAAAACACACATTACCGGATAAGAAATTCTGATTTACACGACTATGCTCCATCCAAGTAATCTCCTGCTAATCTTGGCCTAAGTGCTAGACTCCAAGGCACAGAACTGAGCAAGCTAATGTCCTCGCAGAAGGCTCATTTACCCCCTCGTGCTTGAGAAGCTAAGACACTGTTTTCGGACAAAGGTCCAAGTAAGTAACCTGAGGGAGACTGGCACATGGCTGTGCATCAATTGCTTTTGTAGTCCCTGCTTAAATCCCTCCAGGTAAACTGAAGAGAAGTCTTTTACACACACAAACACACATCCCTTGACACCCAATGCGTATCTGCCATGTCGCTATCGCTCCAAAACGTAGACCCCAATGGCTCGAGGTCAGACAGATCCGGAGCTGCAGCCCACGGCTCCCCGTGCACCAGGACCACCTGCCTCTGCAGGGGTTGCACGTGGAAAGCCAACCGAGCCACACGCACCCGGTGACCAGCGCCGCCTCCTGCGCAGAGCCGCACGCCACGCACGAGGCACAAGCTTCTGAGCAGCGCGGAGGGCAAGGAATTTCCATGCGCTTACGCAGGCAATTAAAGCAACTCGCACGTAACAGACATCTGTTTTAAGACTGATGGGAGAAATTACACGGAACGTTCTTACACAAAGCAAAATATTTACCTACCTGTTTATGCATTTCTATATTCAGCCCATAGGACATCTCGTAATACTAAGAAAGAAGAAAATGACTCTGTTAGACCTTCCAATTGTGAAAACCATTCCAAAATTCACTTTGACTCAAACATCACCTGTATAAAGACACAGAGACCTAAAAACGTTTACTAGCTAGAAGAGCTCCTGGAATTCGAGACAGCATTTCACAGTAACCTATTCTTTTTTCTTTTTTGCTTTATCTACATTGCTTCTTGACAGATCTATAAAAGATGGCCATCAACCAAGCAAAAAAAAAAAACAAAAAAAAAAACCAGACAACAAAAAAATCACAAGAAATCACAACCAGAGTTAAAGACTAGAAGCAGAAAAAAAAAATCACACAGAAAATGCTCAAGATTTTATTCCCTACCACACATAAAAAATGCCAAAAAAACACCCGAAGTGCTTGAAGCCAGACACACATATAAATCAGCAACGACTAACAGACCGGTTATTCAACATTTTAAATCAAAAACACAAAAAAGCTGTAATTAAATTGCAGGGATGCAAAAAATGAAAGAGGATGTAAATTCAGAGCCAAAGCAGACACACCATCCTAAATATCCCGTTGTGCCTGAGTATCTCAGGGAACTCAGGTCAGCGTGTAACATTAGTACCAAACAATCTCCAAGACTTAAGCAAATCAGGCATGAAAAAGACAAATGCAAGCCTTAACATATGCTTGTGCTCCTGGTTAAGAATTTTTCAAGGTTATTTACTCTTTTTTTTTTCTGAATGCTTGTGTGTTATTTGTCACATACACATGGAAAACGGCTAATCCTTCGTAGATGCACAAGGGAGCGGATAGCAAGAGCTCCTCTGGAGTTATCATGATCCATCATGCAATTATGTATTTACAGATGTCTTCCTATGCACGTTATTTAACCAGGCAGACCACAACCATCGAGGAAATCCCTTTCGCAGCTCAAATCCCTGCCGTTCTGAATTCAGTAAAACAATGAACCAGCAGCCCAGAAGCAACAGTTCTTCTGAGCAGGGAGGCTCCAGGTTTACAGACAGACATGTACAGTTTCGGCTTATTGCCTTCACAGAAAAAAAATATCACCCCAAACCGCTTTATGGTAGCTGGGAGAAGTCAGCAGGAGTGAAAACATCATCCCTAGGAATATGGCTAAAGTTGCACGCGCCTTTAAAGGGCTGACAAGTAATCTGCTATCACTTTGAAGAAATATCCCCAGTTGCTTGAAACCTTAAAAAGCAGATTTTGCGTAGAAGCTAACTGCTACAAACAAGTTACAAGCCCCTGAAACTAAGGACTGATAATGGAAGCACTGATGCAACCTCCACAACAGCAGCACTAACTATAATCTTTCTGCTCGCCTCCAGCAATCCAAATGTATTTCAGTCTCAGTATACCAAGCTAATAGACATTTTGAATTTGTTATGCAGCTTGCTTACCATGACATAATGTCGCTGCATCTCTGTCTTCTCACTGGCCAGTTTTTCACATTCTAGCTTTAAACTGTTCAAGACATAAAAAAAAAAAAGCATGGGTACTTGATAATGCAACATTGACATTCTTCTGAGCACAGGTTACTCCCCTTTTCAAGCATTTGTCCAACACACAAACAGAAATGCACGTTCCAGCTCCTGCCTGGGAGTTCAGGGTGGGGTTTGTACTTTTCCTCTTTCGAGAGAGATTGTGCAACATCCTCATCTCCTAAGCGAACTGCATACAGTACCCAGGAGAGTGTTTTTCTGACAAAAAAGCCCCACTGGTTCACAGAAGACGGACACACGGGTTCACACCTATAACACTTAAGCTTGAGAAGCCACTTACAAATCCGTGATTTGGTTTCCTTAGTTTTTATTTAAATGAGCTTTAGAAACACCTCTTGCTTTCACTCAACCCACAGAGGAATCAAATGTGTATCACCACTTCGAGGAGCAAAAAGTTGCTGGGATTTTTTTTTTCTTTTCCTTT
>VXAA01000746.1:0-13262 GCA_013399115.1 Anseranas semipalmata
CCAGCCAGACCCAGTACAGGGACATAAAGTAAAATTACTTCCTACCACTTATACTGCTTGACCTTACCTGCTCCTAGTGTTTGTTACCTAAAACAGATACCTTTGCTTCTCTAAAGTATGGAATGCATCTACCTGAACACATTAGCCAGCCCAAAGAAAACACTGCATCTGACCAAAGGAGGGAGAGAGAAGAAGGAGAGAGGAGAAAGGGGGGGGAAAAAAAAAAAAAAAAAAAAAAAAAACCACTGATCACACCAAAGCTCTCAAATAGAATGAACTACCTGAGGAGAGACCTGTGGCTCATATACCATTAGGCCCCACCCAGCACCCTCCCACAATCACCTGGTGAAGGGGAGGGGAAAAACCACAAGAAGGCATAAAAAGAACCAGAGGAACAGCACCATTTTTTCTCTGGCTTAAATCTTCAAGTGGTTATGGTATGGGAGAAAAAAAGGGGGGGTGTTACTGGAAATGATGATGACTGTGCTTTCATTTTAGCTTTAAGTGTTATATGGACAATGTGACTAGGTATGTAATAAAGTTCATTTTTACTGTATGATTAGCGCAACAAATACATGAAGATGGTACGTTAACATAGAATGACAGAGTGAAAGAAACACAGGGGAAATGTACAGCAATGCAGGACTGAAAAAAATGACTGGGGGGCACAGAGAAAGAAATAACAGGGAAACATTGCATCAATAAGAGTAAGAATGAAGGAAAATAGTGAATAGAGATTGTTAGTGAGAAGGAAATAAAAAGGGGTCAGTGACTCACGCTACCGTGCATGCCTGAGCGGGGTCGCTACCAGGAGGTGCTGGTATTGCACATGCCCAAGCCATGGTTTAGCTGCACGTGCTCGCGTGGCACTGTGGCGTTTATAGCAGAATGTGAGTGCAACCAGCAGAGACAAAAAGCTAAAAGCGACAAAGGCAGACAAAGAACAGAAGAACCAAACAAGAGACATGTAAAGAGACATTTTAAATAACCAATAGATACAAAGATACAAAAAGCACAGACCACAACACAAAACAAACCCAAAGACATGAAACAAACACAAATGCAGATTTATAAACAAGGGAAAGACAGACAAATGTAAAAAAAGAAAGCAATGCAAATGGAAAAACAAAATATTGAGAAATATAAAGGCAGTAACAAAGTGAGAGAAACAATAGCAGGACAACAGATAAAGTAACAGGGAAAACAACCACGTGGACAAAGCTGAAGTAACAGCAGTAAGACTCGAGAGAAAGCAAAGAACAAGGAAACAGAAGTCAGACACGAGGAAAACACACAAGGAAAAACATCCAAGGACAACTGAGACGGACACCCTCAGAGTACAACACAATCTTTACTGTAAAGAGACCACAACCTGTACTTTATTTCAAACTTTCTTACAAAGGCAGTGGAAAACAATTATATACTCTAACATGGTTTGGTTCTTACGAGTTACAATTTAATAGGACAAATCCTAAAGGCTGTTACGCTTGTGTTGTGCCTCTTGCACATTATAAGCTCTTAAAACCAGAGCACCCAGCCATCAGCAGCTTCTCTGAAAGCCAACGTCCGAAGCGCCCGCGCCGCGCAGCCGAAGTCCGGCCCCCGCTCCGGTGGAGCACGCGGGACCTGCCCCAAGTGGCCGCCCGGCAGCGGAAGCGCGCGCGGCACGCCGCCCGTGCGTACTGAAGCCGGTCGCGCTCGCCCAACGTCACCGCCGGAAGCGCTGCCGCGTGATTTCCGGCATAGGGCGCTGCTGCCGCTCGGCTCTGCTGCCGCTGCCCGGGATGAGCAAGCGGAAGGCTCCGCAGGAGAGCCCCAACCAGGGCATCACGGACTTTCTCACTGGTGGGTGATGGGTGGGCCGGGCCGGGCCGGGCCGGGATTCGGCTGCTCCAATTGTGTTTCTCCCCGTAGAGCTAGCGAATTACGAGCGCAACGTGAACCGAGCCATTCACAAGTACAACGCGTACAGGTACCGTCTCCTTCCTCGGGGCTGCCTTCCCCTCATCTTCGCCGGCGGCGCCCGTCTCTCGGGGGCCCGGCCCGGCCACGCAAGTCGTGGGGAGGGCTGTCAGCACCTCTGCTTGGTTTGGGTGTTGACCCGCACTCTTCTGCAGGAAAGCAGCCTCTGTTATTTCCCGGTACCCCAGCAGGATACGGAGTGGGGCCGAAGCCAAGAAGCTGGTAGGTGCCCGTGCCCTGTTTGCCGGTGGGAGATCCTTGGGGCACCTTAGGTTCCCCGGTGTGGGGGTGCGATGCTACGATGGTGCTGAGGCTCCCGGGAGGGAGGGGACAGTGCGAGAATGACCCTGCCCATGTCAGCTCCCCATCCCGGTGGCCAACTCAGGGCAGGGGATGGGGGTGGAGTATGGCTGTTGTGGGAGTTTCATAGCTGGAATTGGGAACTCTAGGTGGCTCTCTTTGTGCAAAGGGCTTCTGTAGTGGCAGGTTTCCTCTTCACTGTGTTAATGCTTCGCTAAATTTGGGGAACCTGGACAGTAGGAGTCAAAGCCTTGTCTAAAATAATTGTTTTCTGGGAACTTTTAATACATTCCTTGAACTAATGTGTTTATGCTCCTTGTGTTGTACTCTTGAATGCTCATGCTCCCTTATGGACCAATATTTTATCATGGTTTCAGTGACCTCATAGTTCTTTCTGTGGAGCTTTTTCTTTTTTTTTCTTGGCTATAAGTGATCTCGAGGTTAACTTGTGTTTCCTCCTCCCCCAATATCTAGGATGGAGTAGGTGCTAAAATAGCTGAGAAAATAGATGAGTTCTTATCCACTGGAAAACTTCGCAAATTGGAAAAGGTGTGCTGCTTTCCCTTGTGCTCTATTTTTCAGTAGTTATTTTTCTTTATACTTTGTAAAACAGCCTGCTTGCTTTCTGCAATTTCTGTTGCTCTCTATGGTGGGACTGATGTCAAGCATTAGAATCGTAGAATGGTTTGGGCTGGAAGGGACCTTAAAGATCATCCAGTTCCAACCCCCCTGCCACGGGCACGTACACCTCCCACTAGACCAGGCTGCTCCAAGCCCCATCCAGCCTGGCCTTAAACACTTCCAGGGATGGGGCATCCACAGCTTCTCTGGGCAACCTGTTCCAGTGCCTCACCACTCTCAGAGTAAAGAGTTTCTTCCGAATATCTAATCTAAATCTATCCTCTTTCAGTTTAAAACCATTACTCCTTGTCCCATCCCTACACTCCCCGATAGAGTCCCTCTCCAGCTTTCCTGTAGACCCCCTGTAGGTACTGGAAGACTGCTATAAGGTCTCCCTGAGCCTTCTCTTCTCCAGGCTGAACATCCCCAACTCCCTCAGCTTGTCCTCATAGGAGAGGTGCTGCAGCCCCCTGATCATCCTCATGGCCCTCCTCTGGATTCGTTCTAATAGGTCCATGTCCTTCTTATACTGGGGGCCCCAGAGCTGAATGCAGTATTCCGGGTGGGGTCTCATGGGAGCAGAGCAGAGGGAGTGAATCACCTCCCTTGACCTGCTGGTCATGCTTCTTCTGATGCGGCCCAGGTTAAGGTTGGCTTTCTGGGCTGCAAACGCACATTGCCAGCTCATTTTGAGCTTCTTGTCAACCAACACCCCCAAGTCCTTCTCCTCAGAGCTGCTCTCAATCCATTCTCAACCTAGCCTGTATTCATGCTTGGGATTGCCCTGACCCAGGTGCAGGACCTTGCACTTGGCCTTGTTGAATGGTGGATGTGGAGTCTGTGCCAGAGTAGAAAGCAGGGAACTAGAAGCTCAGCCAAAGCCTCAGAACTTTACTTATGAAAATATTTTAGATTATATAATCAGCAGGTGAATATCTTCTGTGAGAAGTGGAATTCTGATTTTGGAATGCTGTGGAGTGCTGAGTTTTAACTGTGCTGTTCACCTTAGCATGGGCTGTTAAGACAGTCAGTTTTGCAGGCATAGTACATATGGCACTGTTCTAATGCACAATACTACTGTTGGTGCTGTTTTGTTCTGATTTATAGTAGCTCTCCAAAGCAGAATCCAACCAAGTTGTTTTATCTTCTTAAGCTTTCTTTACTTACTGCAAATGGAGTAAAGAAGATTTGGTTTGTGTTGTTTTGTTTTTGCAGATTCGACAAGATGATACAAGTGCATCTATCAACCTCCTGACACGAGTTACTGGCATTGGGTAAAACTTAGTTACTTTGGTGGTGTTTTGTTGTTGTTTGTTTGTTCTTGTCTGTTTTGTTGGAGTTACGAACAGAAGTTGGGTGATTGTAAATTCTGAAAAGAATGAGTATGTGCCGATGCTGTAGCACCCACACTGAGACCCCCCAGTTGTGGTGACACAATTGTCTGAGAAAAGGCAGAGAGTTGTCAATTACGGCCTTTGCAGTAGAGGAATGGAAGTGGAAAGCTCCTGTGTGCAAGCTGAGAAGGGAAGGAGAAAGGAGGTTATTAAAAACATAACCATGAAGGATTGAGAAGAGTAGAATTGAGTAGACAGAGTAGGAGTCTTTGGGACTTACGGTGCAAAATTGGGCCAGAGATAATAGTATTTTGTGCTGTGTTGATAAAAGGAGAAGCAGAGTCCTGAAATAGAAGGAAAAAAAAAAAACAGGGCTTTTCAGAAAGGTGCTGTTAGAAGGTCCTAAGCCTGTGCTAGTTAGTTTCTATCCTGTGCCTAGGGAATCCCCAGCAGAAAAGAGCTCAGCCTGAAGACAGGTACTTAGCGTGTGCATCGAAGCCAACAGCAGCAGAAATCAATTTATTGAGTGAGTAGGGCTGTGATACTGCTTGCTAAGAACAGCCTTGACTGAATTAAGAAAATGTGAGTCATCTGTGCTTAGAAACAAAGCAGAGTAGAATGTTGTGGGAGAGGGGAGGGAAGAACAATATTCAAGACCCTTGAGGTTGAGGGCAGGGAATGTAACGGCTCTCAAGTAATTCTGAGGAAAGAGTTGCTCAAAGTTTGAGGATGCTCATGTTGTGCTTGTCACAAACTCTCCAGCCAAACTGGAATTGGGACTACTTTGCTGTACTGGAGGTTGCAAGCTGGAGACTTACGTGGTTTTTTTGTTTGTTTGTTTTTGTTGTTGTTTTTAAGTGCTAGTCTACAGACACTTATGTGCTGTTGCCTTAAGCTGGTATAGAGATCATTCATGGTTAAAGTAGTTCTTATCATGCATCCAGTTGCATCCCAGTATTGTTGTCTAAAGCAATATTGCCTGTTTGGTGAGATTTTGTTCATTTACGTTTTAAAGTTATACATCATTTCATAGTTCCGTCAATGCTTAAAATGTGCAGGCCAAGCCTTGGATAGCCATCCCTGCTGTTTCAAAGTAAAAACTGAAAATGTGCATGCCAAAAGGAAGGTAAGCATTAGAAGCAACTTTAATCTTGGCCTTGAAGAACCTAGGAATTTAGAGTGAATTTTAATGTTCTCTTCAGTGTTGTAAGATTCTTGCTGTTCCTGACTGCACATTGCTTTGTTTCTTTGCAGTCCTGCTGCTGCTAGGAAGTTTGTCGAGGAAGGAATTAAGACTTTAGAAGGTGAGTATAACTTCGGGTCCTCAGTTCACACTCCAATAATGTTTTGTCTGTCAAGCTGCCTGTTTCACAGTGGTACTGTGATAGCAGATGAGCCTTGGTTTTGACGAAAGTATATTTAAAAAATAAAAGAAAAAAAAAAAAAGCTAAACTTAGTGCACAAGCTAAAGGCATTATATATGTATTTACAGTAAAGTACTTACAGATTACACTGAAAATAACATTGATTTTTGTCTTCAGAGTGAATAGTCTGTTGAAGTCTTTATCAGGAAGGTGCACTAAGCATTTCTACTCATGCTGTCATCCGTTGAGCAGTCTGCTTAAAATCTCTTTGTTGTGTTTGAGGTTGCTATTTAATTGTTAGATGTTCTTCATTTGCAACATCTTTGCATTGTTGGAAACTTACTGTAAGACTTTTTTTGCCCTCAAGTAACTTTTTTTTTCCTTAATTCTTCTAGATCTAAGAAAAAATGAGCACAAGCTGACCCATCACCAGCGAATTGGGTTGAAGTAAGCGTTCTTGTGTGCAAGTGCTTGGCTTTTCTAATGGCTCCTTTAGACATCAGAATGTAATGTAAGGTTACACAGGCCAAATAAGGTCCGGTTCTATTTGCGTGCTCTACGTGCTTTTCAGCTTTTGGTGATGTGATACAACATTTATTGTTTCTTCTGGTAACACGTTTAATTGACTAGAAGTTTAAGATGTGACCATTACCACTCAGTCAGACACTTTTATTCTATATGCAGATATTTTGAAGATTTTGAGAAAAGAATCCCAAGGGAAGAAATGCTGCAAATGCAGGTAAGAAAGTCTTTGTCAAGGACTTGAGGCAGTGAGGACCAATGAGCAACTGGCACCTTTAAACACTTGTATTTCCTCTTTTCGTAGGAAATTGTGCTGAAAGAGGTAAAGAATCTAGACCCAAACTATATTGCTACGGTCTGTGGCAGTTTTAGACGAGGTTGGTATGCTGTGATCTTGATGTGCTTTATTTGGGGCTAATAAACAAGACTCGTTAATGTGTTCTTTTTCTGGAGAGTAAGTTTATGCCGAAATTCAGCTTTTTGTGTTAGCATTGTCTTAACTGGTTAGTTCAATGATGAAACGCCCACATAAATCCTTGAAATGAACAGTGTTTGTACTTCATTGCTAGAGAGTATAGCAGCAAATTCTTGGGTATTTTCTGAGAAATGTGATATCTCTGATGGAAGAGCAGGGCTCTTTTCCTTTAAGATCAGTTTTTTGTAAGTATCTTGAATATTCACTATTTTCTAGTAGAAAAATGTGTTTATCAGAAGAGGTTAGATGTATGTTCATCGATGTTTATATATTTTCTGTCTTATACAGGATTTTTCTTTGCTTCTTACTTGCCTAGGCGCAGAGTCGAGTGGCGATATGGATGTTCTCTTAACCCATCCAACTTTCACATCTGAATCATCCAAACAGGTGTGTTTCTCTGCTACTGTGGATCAGTACTGTGCCTTACTTCCAGAAGGGTATGTTTAAATGCAGAAGATAAGTAGTCTCAGATGTGCATTGTAGCTTCCTGCATCTTTTTGCTACTGTAATAGCGAACTCTTCTCTTTGATCACCATATTTATTTTGAGGAGTTAAAATTGCTTCTCAGATCCATGCATTATGTTGTGTTCTCAGTGCAGTATATTTACTCTTATCCTTCCCTCCTTCTTCTTCCCTTAATGCCCCTAAATTTGCATACTTTACAAGGCAAAATTGTAACAACTAGCTGAATAAAGCAGGGATTAAAGGCAGCCTAAGTATCTCTTCATGTAGCCCCACTTTTTCAGAGGAGAAGCAAATGTACTGCTGCCTTTGTGGCTAACTCTGGTTTCTTGTGTTGCTTCTGTATATTCATTGCTTCAAAGTCGAAAACTCAAACCAATAAAATGAAAGCAATCTGACATGGATTTCACTGGAAACTCCTTATATTTCATAATTGTAATTTCACTAGCTTTTTCTGTTACTCTAATCTTTTTCCCCTCAGTCAAATTTCATATTCAATAACGCATATATAATGATAGTGATGTCCTGTAGTTTTGTGGTTATGTCCTGCAGGTAAACAGGTAAGACATTCTTGTTTGTGAATTAATTTCTTCTGTGTTGTCACTGTTCCTAGTCAAAACTTCTGCATCAAGTTGTAGAACAACTGGAAAAAGTCCACTTTGTCACAGATGTGCTGTCTAAAGGTGACACCAAATTCATGGTAAGGCTTTTCGGGGAGGGAGGAATGTGGTGGGGATTACCTCTCATGACAGAAGCTAGGATATATACAAAAAATGCTGTTTAGACTGCTGGAGTTGTGGATTTTTTTTTTTTTCTCTTAATAAAAACTTTTCTGCAGTTGCCTCTTAGTCAATCTCTTCTTAAGATTTCAGTATTGGAAAATCTGCAGGTACTCATCTAGTTCTGAACCCCACTGATGCAACCTTCATGACACAATATATCTACTTCAGTTAAAGATACTTGTTTTCCCAAGGTAAAATGGGCTGATAGAGCACTTGAGTTTGTTTTCTGTTTTGTTTGTTTATAGTTGGAATTAGAGCTAAAAGAACCCCGATAAGAATATGTTTTCAGTTTAGTTTGTGTTGCATTCTGCGAGGGAATGAAACTTGATGGCTCTTTTGGCTTGATCTTCAGGAGGAATAAACCAAAGCTACTCTCATTCTTGCCAAATTGTTTGTGTGTGAATACCGTATGGGTTTAAAGCTAAATATATATATGTGAGCCAGAAGCAGAGACGCTCAACAGTCCAGGATGCATTCACAGTCCTACAAGCCCATTATAGTTTGACCATTTGCTCTGTATAATTCCATCAGTCTTAAAATAGTTGTGAAGTAGCTTTTGCTTTCAAAGTGGAGGCTAAGAAAGGAATGTTGTAAAAAGGGAAATATGATTGTAGCTGAGAATCTGAGAAAAAACAAGTTACTGTAAGGAAACAGTCTTCATAACTTTAAAAACATAGGCAATGCTAAGCTTTTAAAACACAGCTGAGAATAGAAGTCTCAGTATGAAGCTGTAGCCTGTTAGACAGTCTAATATGTAAATGGTTTTCATCGTTCATGATGTCATTATGGTTCATTTCCCTGCCTGTTACTACACTGTCATTTTTGGTGATCAGAAACCAGATATATGGGACTTTTTTGTTTGTTTAAATGTGTGGATTACATGGAGATTACAAAGCAGCTTGAAATGCAAAATGGTAGAGGATTTCTCAAAAAAAAAATCTCTACTCTTATTTCTTATTTCTTAGCTTGAGCTTTGTCTGCATTTTTCTCAACCTGCTGATGTTTGTCTATACTGAAGAGCCTGAGAATAATTAGGGTAGAGGGATGGAAAAGAAGTCGTGTGATCCCTCCTGCTGTACTAACTTAAGAAATAATTATAAACTACATTGAACTACAGTCCTCTTAGCAGCGTAAAACAGTGATTCACTGTCCTAATGACATCCAGCTGTTCTAATAAAATATCTAATCAGTTCAGCAAGAATTTAATTTTGCTCTCCAGGATAAGTGATGATCAAACTAGAACTATGTATATTTGGAAATGTGTATTTCAAAAGGTTGTTTAGGGCTGGGGTATTGAGAACAGTCAAGCCCTGTAAGGCTATCTCAAATGTGTTTAACTTCATTGTGAATTTCTTACTTTCTTTGCTTTCTCACAGGGTGTGTGTCAGCTGCCAAATAAAGAAGATGGAACAGCCTATCCGCATAGGAGAATCGATATCCGGTACACCTTTAAAAACAAAAATAAACAAACAAACAAAACCACTTTGTCTGCTACATAATAGACATTTGCTTTAAGTTCTGCATTCAAGTTTCTATTTCCATGTTTAGAACATAGTATTTACTATGTTTCCATTTACCTTGTATGGAAGCCACCTCCAACTGCCAGTTTAGAACAGGTTATTAGCAATACTACTGTATTTCAAATCATAGCTTTCTATCCAGTTTCAGAATCATGACCTACTTTATGAATACTGTTTTGACATTAATTCTCGGCAGTACTGCAAGCACCATAACCATGCAGTGGCTGAAGACCAGTAACTTATAGGTCAGCGTAGATGGGCTGTACCTTTCTTTGGTATGCATTTCCGTCTTGCATCGAGCTTCTGGGAGAATCAAATGTACAGAATTCTAGTATGTGTGCACTTAAAAAGGCAGTAAACCTACAACAGTGTCTGAGTGACTGAATTCCAAATGGCTTATAGCTTCATATTTGTCCTAAATCTATACTTTTCTTCCATTTTTATTCTAGGCTCATCCCTAAAGATCAGTATTACTGTGGTGTACTGTATTTCACAGGCAGTGACATATTCAATAAGAACATGAGAACTCATGCTCTGGAAATGGGCTTCACAATCAATGAGTATACCATCCGTCCCTTGGGTGTCACTGGTCAGTCTGGGCCTTTACACATAGTATTCTTTCTAGTTGCATGTTTTGTATGATCCTCTCATTAAATCGTTTTCTCAGTGTATTGGAAATCCTGGTAAATACTGTAGTTAATGAAATTTTTCACTGTGGCCTTTCTGGTACTGGACACCATTATAGCAGGGGGAGGTAGGCTACTAATGTATAGGCAGCATTGCTTAAAAAACTTTGTGGCACCGTAAAAAAAAAAAAAAAAANNAAAAAAAAAAAAAAAAAAAGTGGCACAAAATAACCCCATTAGGCACCTAATCTACTTAGTCTTACTGACCTACAGATTAGATTTTCAGTGTAATGCACAGCAGACATTTTCTCATTGTTTTAACATGATCTGTTTTGTCATTCTGTTTTTTTCCTTTGGAGGGGGGCTGACTCTATAGCAAATATGTCTGTATAAATATATGTATTTTAATTGTATAAGCATATAGCCCCAAAGTTAACTGGTTATCTTTTTTCTTCTGACACTGAGAATTAATACCTAAATACTGTATGAGAAGGTCTGTGGGTGTTGTTTGTTGTGTTGTTGCTGGGTTTTTTTGGTTGTTGTCTTTTTTTTTTTTTTAATCTGTTTTGCTTACAGCAGTTTGTCTTAATCTTGCAATGCATTTGGCAGTCCAGGATTGTATGGAATTTCCACCTTTCAAATAGCGTGTGTAATATGCTTGCAGGAGTTGCTGGGGAGGCCCTACCAGTAGAATGCGAGAAAGACATCTTTGACTACATCCAGTGGAAATACCGAGAGCCAAAGGATCGGAGTGAATAACTGCTTGTCTAGGTTTGTGACCATAGAAACTGCGTATTCTTTCTTTGGACGTTACTGCAAAAAATGTACGTTAATGATGTTTTAAAGCAAGTCCGTGGCACTAGCACAAAATATCTAGTAAAGATTAAATCCTTTATCTCGTCTAGATAAAGACGATGAGTATCCTAATGTGAGACTGCACTCTCTGGATAGTGTTGATACTTTGCCTTTTGATTTATTTGTCCTAGTAGGCTGCAGTACTTTTTCCCCCTTAAGCTACAACCATCCCCTGCCCCACATGGTTTTATAGTCTAATACTTCTAATATTTTAAAACTTGATTTGGTTCTGTACCACTCCTGGTATTGTTCCTTTCTTCAGTTGTAACTTCTTACAGCTCTCCACAGACGTCAGTGCAAAAAAAAGGAATGGTATAGCCATAAGTTTGTGGAGGGTTTGATGTGGATGTGACTGGACAAAATTAAAAATCATGTACCTTAAGAGAAAAATCAACCTATCTTTCTTTCTCTCCCTGTCCTGATATTCTTAGACGTTCAGAGAGATATTCCTGCATAAATTTTTAAAGACAGAAACATCTGCTCTTGATGAAGGTCACAGATTCTATTTTTGATGTAGGGTGTGACTTTTTTTTCCGACACAAAGCCTTTATCCAAAAACTTTGAGTGGTAAAGAACAAGCTAGGTTTCTGATTTTTAGTAGTTACTCTCAGAAAAATATATACCCAATGTAAGCATCCGCATCCTCAGAACTGCATGTTATTCTGCTGGCTCTTTCCTCTCATCTGTCTCTAGTTCTCACCTTTTTTATATGCAAACCTAACAGCTCTGCTAGCTCCTCTTAAATCATTTTGAGAGGTAATGAGTATGTTAGACTTGAGAGGACGTCCCATCAAGATTGCATTACTAATTGTATATGAGACAAGGATTCTGTTGGTTAACTTCTTAAAACTTAACTAGCTTTAAGTAGTGAAATAGTAACTTTGACATGTTACAGAGCATCAATATGGAATGCATTGCTGTCTTTGTATTTGAATACCTTACAGGAGTATAAGGCAAATGCATTACAGAATTGCAAGCCTGGAAAGGCAACTCAAATAATAAAGACTATCTTATACATAATCAAATCAACTATTACTAATTATATAATGTTAATTGATTTGTAAATAGGTCCTCTGGCAGCCTTTATGGAGGTAGAGAAGAGTTTGCATCAGTATTGTCAGATTACTTAGCCTGACTTGAACTGTGAAACAGAGTGATAGAATACTACTGTATTTTTATTTTTTACCTGACTCAAACCTACAGAAGAACACTGTTACTTGTTCTTATATAATTAGTATTGATCATTCTTAGTAATACAGATTATAGACTAATACTCTTGCTTTTCCCTTATCTGAAGTCTTCCTCTGCCTCATAGTAAAAACACATTTAGCTGATGTATTCAGTGTTTTCTTCAATAATCAGTGGAAATAAAGTGACATATCAATCCAGTGTTTGACTTTTTTCTTTTTGGTGTCATTTTTAAGAGCATTAGAGAGCTAACACAGGTAACACAAGCTTACAGTGTTTACAAATGTTTCCTAGGTAGCATACAGCATTACACTGATGCATTATCCATAATCCTAGGTAGCCCAGAACAATACTTTGTCTTGGGACTGGAGACAGAATTTGCTGGCCTCGCAGTCTCTATAGCACACTGAATTTTTCTGGATGGAAGAAAAAGGGCTTGTTCAGACTGATTATTTTTTTTCTTAAATGATATAATTACACAATTNTAATCACCCTTTATTCTGGGCTGGTTTGGGTTCCTTACAGTTTTTTTTCCTTCCACAGCACTGGACTGAACAATACCTGGTAATCACGGGAGGCAGTTGCTGCAAGCCTTGTGTGTGTCATAGGGAATCTGTGTAAATGGGCATGTGTGTGTATAGTATTGTGTATATATAGTCTTAGGCATATATAGACTTGCAGTTGGGCTTCAGCAGTAATGGCTGCAGGTTCGGTCTGTTTACTCTTGTCCCATTTGCAAGGTCTTTAGTCAGAATTAGGGGGTGGCTCTCTCCTTAGTCTCAGCGTGACAGCGGGCCTTACTAAGGATAAGAAGCTTGAATTTCTGTCTGTATGTAGAATGAGCAATAGTTCAAAACAGGGACGATGATGAGTAAGAAGCGCTGCAGTACCACGCGGGCATGCTCATACCAGGCCTGTACCAAAGTCTTCTCCCTACCCCATACGCACCCTCTGAGGGGATGCGTCACAGCTCCCTCGGGACTGCTGAGACCGGAGCCGGCCCCAGCCTGAGCGGTTTCTCACCCGTTTCTCACACCGGAACCACTTAGCGGGGGCCTGGCGGCGGCACGCCCTCCTGCACGCGGGTATCGTGCCCCGGCCCGCTCGCGGCGGGGCCGCCAGGAGCAGTAGCTGCGGAGAGAAGCCATTTCCCTGCAGTCCGCGGTGCGCGGGGCTGACCCCACCTCCCGCCCGCGGGGCCGGCCCCGCGCCTCGGCCGTTGGGGCGCGTGCCCGCTTCCCCCCTCAGCCG
>VXAA01000746.1:13341-27538 GCA_013399115.1 Anseranas semipalmata
GGGGCGCGGGGCGCTCGCTGCGGCCGGCGCTTCCGTGCCCTCGGGCGAGGCGACGCGCCCGCGGGGAGACGTGCTTGCCGAGGCGGCGTCTCCGTGGCGGTGGCCCTGTGGCACGGGCCGGCTCCCTCCCTGCGGGTGGCCGGGGCCTTGCCAGCGCTCCGGTGTCTCCGCCAGGAAGCGGGGATTTCTGGTGTCGGTAACGACCGCGCCTTCCCGCGGCGCCGCCGTTGCAGTGCGTAGGGGAGGTGGCGGCGTGGGTCCGGCGGGCGCCGTTTCGTTATCCCTCGCGCCACGTTCCGTCGGTAACGGGAGAGGCCGCGCGGCTCTGCTCGGTTCCCGCGGCGCCTGCCCCGGCGGGTGCTCGCGCGGCCCCGCGGTCAGCACCGGTGCTTCTCGGCGCCTCCGCCGAAGGGCGTGGCAGCGGCCGCGGCAGCGTTGCCACAGTGCTCGGCAGGAAGAATGAAGCTGGCACCTCAAAGCGTGATTTTGTTCATTTTTCTTTGTGGCTTTTTTTTTTTTCTTTATTTTGGCGTAGCTATTCCATACACGAGTGTGGACGTTCTTATGTTTATTCATTGTAATTTCCAATTTGCTTTTGTATTTTTTTGCAGTTTATGTGCAGTTATTGACTTACTGCTTGCTATATCTGAAGATGGCAGCGTTAATGACCAGTTGCCCCAGCCTTTTATTCCTTGATATGTTTTCTCCCTGCGGCTGTTGTACTAACTTCCTTGTTGTTGGAATGCAAACCTAAGTATCAGATTAAGAATATATTGATTATAAACAAGGCATTTAAAATAAGTAGTGCAGCTTACTTCTGGGTCTCTGGATCATGTTTCTTTTCCTGATTTACATTGTGTTTTGTTGGCTGTTCATATCTGGGTGTTGGAGACTTCAAATTTAGTACCAATGGGTGTGGAACTGTGAACTCAGCTCCTTTACAAGGCTGGGCAATCACCAACTGTATGAAATTTAACGAGAGTGAGTGCCAAATTCTGCACCTGGGACAGGGCAACCCTGGCTGTACGTACAGACTGGGGGATGAGAGGCTGGAGAGCAGCCCTGCAGAAAGGGATCTGGGGGTTCTGGTTGATGGAAGTTGAACATGAGTCACAGCGTGCCCTGGGAGCCGAAATGACCAGTTGTGTCCTGGAGTGCCAGCCAGTCGAGGGAAGAGAATGTCCCGCTCTGCTCCGCGCTGGTGCGGCCTCACCTCGAGTACTGTGCAGGTTTGGGCACCGCAGTATCAGAAGGACAAAAACTATTAGACAGTGTCCAAAGGAGGGCTATGAAGATGGTGAAGAGTCTGGAGGGCAAGACATACGAAGAGCAGCTGAGGTCCCTTGGTTTGTTCAGCCTGGAAAAGAGCAGACCGAGGGGAGGCCTCATGGCGACCTGCAGCTTCCTCATGAGGGGAGCGGAGGGGCAGATGCTGAGCCCTTCTCTCCAGTGACAGCGACAGGACCCGAGGGAACGGCTCGAAGCTGCGTCAGGAGAGGTTTAGGCTAGATATCAGGAAAAGGCTCTTCACCGAGAGGGTGGTTGGGCACTGGAACAGGCTCCCCAGGGCAGTAGTCATGGCACCGAGCCTGCCGGAGTTCAAGAAGCATTGGACAACGCTCTCAGATGTAGGGTTTGGTTTTTAGGTAGTCCTTTGCGGAGCCAGGAGTTGGACTCGATAATCCTTGTGGGACCCTTCCATCTTGGGATATTTTAAAATTCCTCTAAACTCTTCTGACTTTAAAGTAGAGCTGCTTGTTATTAGCAATGAGCTAATCTGAAGAATCTCCTTCCTCTTTTTCAGACTACTGTTTAAATACTCATATAATATTTAACACATACATTAAAACATGTAGAATACAGAAAAATATAACTTTAAAGGGTAAAGAGAGGAGACATTAGGAGAGGAGAGTTAGCAGGCACAGGATGTTCAAAAGCTTTATGAAAATGAAGTGTGAGCAGAACAGGGTATCAAACAAAAGGGCGAGAGATTTAGGTTGAGAAGGTGCTGAACAGGGTGGTAATGTCTTTCTTTACCTGAAGCATTTTCAGGAAAGCCATTGAGGAGACCCTCAAGACAACTTGCTGGTCAACTCTTTCCAAAGTCCATACTCTTCTGTGCAGGGAGGTAGAAAAGTTTGAGACAGCTGGCAAAGCATGAAAGAGGTAGGGGTGTGGCATGTTTTCAGAAACTGTGATGGGATGCGGGGTGTTACCTAAGCTCTAGCTTTTTTTGTTGTTGTAGCATCTCTGTGTAATTTGAAAGGGAGAGTAGACTTGTGTCTTCTCAACTCTCAGTGAATAGGTCAGGGCCAACCTCCAAAATGTGTTATGGCTCACTGCCATTTGGTGAACTTCTAATTGAAAACCGGCTATGTGGTGTGGAGACCAGCTACAAATCCATGATTATTGGAGTGATCCTGTGTACATTTTCAACAGCCGGACATTTCCCTAAAAGCCAGCTGTGACAAAAGATCATCTGAAAAAAAAAATGCTTGCGTGTCATATAAATTCTTGTGCAGAGAGTTTTTTGCTGGACAAAATGTTTGAGGTTCAAGAGTATGTTAGGCAGCTACTGCATATGTAGAGCATTACCATGTTAAAATGTCCAAGCATCAGCTGTGCTCCATCGAGTTAGCTAAGCTTTTGAAATTGGTGGAATGAAATATTCTGACAAACCTATTTAAAAAAAAATGCACACACAAATAAAATAGGAGTTGAAACTTCTGAACTGGGGGGTTTGTGTGAAAAAGCAATGTTTTATAAGAAAGATATGCTCTGCTTCATAGCCGTGTTGCCAAAACTACTGTATGTATTGAAACTATGCTGTTGTAAAAGTCCATATTCTATTTGTTTTTCGTCAGCTTAACGACTCACCAATTTTAATTTTTCCCTCTCTGTGTTTGACAGGTAAAAAGGCCTTTTATGTAGTAATTTTGAGAAGTGCCTGTCTTATGACCAGATCTTCAGATAAGGAACCTGCAGTCATGTCCAGCTGTTCTAGATCTTCTAGACCCACGGGTATATATTGATAGATATGTAGTGCAGGTTAAATATTAAGTCCTTGAACAGAGAGCATTTGTTTTCTTTGGGATGCAAATTGCATGATAGCTTCATTTTAGGAACGGGCTATCTGAAAACACAACTTAATTGCTTAGCACAGATACTGTTGCATTTGTAACAGAGAGACTTAGTATTTTGCAAAGCTATTTGAATTTTGATAATTGTGTTTTTAGAAAGCAAAGTCAGAAGCTGATGCAGAAATAGATTTCTGGTTATATAAAGGTCAAAGAAGTACTTATGTTTTTGCTAAAAGTGTGAGTAAAGACCAGAACACTAACAATAAGAAACAGAGTATTAACATCAGGATTACAATGTAGGGAAGGGAAAGGAAAGTAACTAAACTGGTGGAAGAGACGTGATGATTTTTAGGGATTTTGCATGTTTTGCTTGCACTGTTATTTTTTTTAGATTAGTCTTTCAGTATGGTATAAGTAACAAATAGGGGACCTGGGATTTCTAGTGTCAGATGTTGCAGGGAACAATATCAGCAAATTAATCAGCTGCATGAAAGATTAAGTGGCAGAGTTAGCCTTAAAATCAAACAAAAGCATAATCTTTGATGGCTTTTCTTTTCTGGAGCAGGTGTACCTTTACATTTATGCAAACTTCTTCTAGAAGGAGAAGATTAATTTTCTACCAGGGGAAGAGTTTTCATACTTTTTTTTAATGTGGATTTTCTGGCGCAAAATTCCTAAATTGTGGTAACTAATGTATGCTGTAGCTTATATCTGTCCTTTTGAGTTTTGTACTCCATATTAGTTGTAGCAGCTATCTATATTAGAAAATGTAGTTGTTGCTGTTGTGCATACACTGCAGAAATACTCACTGGTGGCTACTGGACAGTGTAATGAGGTATTTTTATGCATTTTGCAAATCTCTGAAAAAATTCCTAGGAATTTACAAGTTTATATGGAAGTCAGTTATCTTTTCCTTTGGGGTTGTTCAGTGCTGATGTGGCTTCACTGCTTAGAGCCTCTTTCAGAAAGGGTCCTGTCATGAAAGCAATGTTTGCATATTATCAGAACAGTGGTAAATGGTTCTGTGAGCTCTTTTTGCAGTATATTAGCAGATTATGAAGGCTAGGTATGTAGTTGAATTTAACACTGTTACTAGGGATTAGCGATTTCAAGGACTGGATTGGCTTTTATAACTTCTTTGAATTCATGTTTGTTGGTTGGTTTCTGACAAAGCAATAATGACACGGGGATGACTTTCATCAATATTTTTCAAAGGCCTTGCAGTTCCTTATCAGTGAAGCACACAGATGGTACTTGCTCATAGATGTCTATAAATGCTTTGGATATAGTTTAGATTTTATGCTGTTATACCTAAGATTCTTATAGCTTTCTCTGTGTTTCAGATCCAATGGCTGTCCCACCATCGTACAGTGACTTGGGAAAGTCTGCCAGGGATATATTCAGTAAGGGCTATGGTAAGTAATGTGACTGAGGTTTGATAAAAATTTCATATTTTGTCTTAGGTGTCTTGAGAATAAAAACATTACTATTTCAGAGATCCATTAAATACCTTGTGGTAGGAATTCAGCAGAGGGATGAAGTGTCTAGCCCCTCTGAGCTTGAAATTTAGGCACGTATTGTGAAAATACTGCAACAGCAAAGAGTTAGAGAGGAAAGTTGTATGGTTGCCCTTAAGACATACTCCAGAATGGTCTCTGAAGAATGCTGCGTTTTTCATCTTCTGATTTTATATTTAGAGGCATTAAATCAATCAAACTCATGTCGATTGTCATAGGAGACCACATATGGCAACAAACGGGTCTCTGAGAAGGAATGATCTTTATGTTAATCAAAATAGCCTGTTGTCATAACTCTAGTGGAAATAACTTCACAACATTTGTAGGTAGTGAAAATCAGTCTTCAGAGATTCTTAAACTCCTGTGAGTTTAGAAGGAGTTTTAGGAGTTAGGAGGGCTTTCTAACTCTTTAGGAGTTAGAAGGGCTGTTTTTTATGCCCTTTCTGTAAAGCTAATGTAAATTCTATACTAGGAGGTTTACATATGGTTTGTGGCTTAGGATGAGTACTGCTTGACTGTCAGGAGAAAACCTGAAGATAGTTTTTTTTTGTTTTGTTTTGTTTTTTTTTTTTTGCCTCTGCTAAGAGGATTCCCTTGTAAATGGTAGTTTTTCCTCTTTAAATAATTTAAATGGAGAAATTCTTCTATCAGTCCCTTTCAGGGAGTGATACTAAAAGCATTGACATTTTTAATCTGTTTTTGTGTGTATAATAAAGACTGAGTTTGTATCCCAAGTCCATATCCTATGTAAAATTAAAAAGCATTCTGGACTGTTTTTTTGCCACTGTGGAGTTCAGGCTTCGCTAAAATTCAACCCACATTCCCTGCTTTAGTGTCAGTTGTTTCTGGCTTTTCTACTCTGTGCAAGGGCCAGGTATTTCCCTAGATTGATAGCAGATTAGAAAGAAAAGGAAGAAAGCGTTAGTATCTCTGTATACGGCGCTGGTTGAAGCAAGTTGCAAAATACTTTTCTCCAAAAAGGGGAAGAGAAAAATTTCTGCCTTGGAATCAGAGGTTTAACCGTAAATTTTGTTGCTCAGAAGTGGCAACTATATTGAGTGGTTTCAGGCTGAAAGTAGCTACAGAAGGTGGAGATGCTTAATGATACGTGATTATCAAACCTGAGCAAAAATTGTAAGAGCAGGTGTATCTTATAGCATTTATTGGTAAATTGTGACTGTTATGACCATAAATTAAGAGCCCAACCGCTTTGAATTGTCAGAATTCCTTCAATCATTCATCAGTAAGATGAACAACTTTTGGAATATGAAAATAGGCTATTTCAGGCCAGTGTTCCCTATCTGCTGGACTTTGGGTGTGTAGCAAATAAACGTTGCTTCTATATTGCAGTGAAATAGATGCTGCGTACTTTTCTGTTTTCAGGATTTGGAATGGTCAAGTTAGAGCTGAAGACCAAGTCTTCCAGTGGGGTGGTAAGTACTGGGGGCTTTCAACATCGCCAGCGTTGCAAGGGGAGTTTGAATTCCTGAACTGGTGGTAATAAGTTGCTAGCAGGTGTTGCTGCTTTCTTTCCTCATTTTAAAATTGTTAGCCAACTGATTTGTTTCTACAATGATGTGTGGAACTGATGTAGTGGTACCTTTCCTCTGGTGTGCAAGAATTTTCACACGTTTTGTTGGGGACATGTGGCTTTCTTTCCAGTTCCCATTGCAACATCCTAACACACAAGATTTTCTTCACCCTGAATAGGTCTCATTTCTGTTTGAGTGCAGTTGAGATTCTCTGCTGTTGGTTTTTGTAAGATTTTGAGTCCAGACAGACTTTTCATCCAAAAGGCCAAGGGATAAATAAGAGCCAGAGTTTACCTTAACTTCATTTTCACTTGTCTCCACCATGCTTACAATACAGGACTTAACTAAAACTAAATAGTCCTTTTGACGTACTTTTTTTCTGTAGAATTTGAGAGCATTTTATAGGCATTAATTAAGCTTTATAGCACTTAAGGTAACTAGAAGATATTGTGATCCCCATTTTAGTGATGGAAAAATGGACCGTCCTCATGATGTCACAGGAAAGCTGGCAAAACCAGGAATGGATTTCATAATTTTGGTCTTTAACCAGAGACATATGTATTTTATACTAGATAAGCTTATTCTTAAAATGAGTCTCAGTTCTGTGAGCACTAGCACTTACTGCTGTTCTGACTGATAGGCCTGTGCTGCTTTTCAGCCTATCTCATAACCATGTTTGCTTTAGCTCCCTTCTTCTCTTGCATTCTTATCATCCAAATGGCATAAGTCATTCCTTTTGTATTATTGTATACTGTCTCAGTTGAGCTTTTGATGGATTACTTGCGTCGTGCACCTGGCACGTGAGGCCAAGGAACTCCATGGTCTCTATATTATGACTGTTATCGGTTACTGACATCTCAATATGCGTAGTTTTCCTGCCACAAAGTTTTGATTCTCAAATAATATGGCAATTGTTAACCGTACTGTTTTCTGAATGTGACAGAACATGCACAACTGTATTAAGTTCTAAAATAGGTTTTTCCTTTTCCATGCAACTTTCATTTTGGATGCTTATCCAGCTGGTAAGAATAGTGACTGTTTTTGCATGTTGGCTTTTTATCGCTTTCTCTGGTGAGGTTTTCTGCGGTGGATAATAATAATCTGCTTGGTCGTTTCACATCATGTTGTCATCTACATCATGAAGTTTGACTTGTGTCCATAGCACGTAATCTCCCATATGATACATGTATGTAAAGCCATTTGCAATCTCTGTCCCAACAATTCAAAATAGGAACACCATAAAAACAGCAGGAGGAAAATCAAGGTAGATATGGTGTTAGTACAGTTATCTACTGCTAGAGGTTTTGTATTCATTAGTATTTGTAATGAGCATTCTGCTGCAAAATAAGCTTTGGGGGATGGAGGAGAGGTTAGGCACAAAGTATGAAATCTAAATCATACTCGGGCACTAACAGGATCTCTGATTGTTTTGATGCAGAATTTTTTTTTTTCTCCTGTGGACTTAGACATGACCATTGTTTTCTATTCATAGAATGGTTTGGATTGGAAGGGACCTTAAAGATCATCTGGTTCACACAGACAGACACAGACACAGACAGACAGACACACTCCGCCATGGGCACGGACACCTTCCACTAGACCAGGTTGCTCCAAGCCCCATCCAACCTGGCCTTAAACACTTCCAGGGATTGGTTATAATTGTTTCAGAGATTGCAACTGGTTGGGTGTGGTAAGTGCATGCTGTTCTTGAGGATGTCAGCCATCATGAACTAAAAGGTCAATGAGAAGCTGAACTTGACTGCTGAATCAGACTGAAGTGTGATATGGAGCCAGAATGAGTCTGTTTTTCAGCTACAAAAAATTCAAGAACTGCTTCTACATGAGACGGCCTGATGAGAAGACTGGTTTAGACAGTTAAAGATTGATGGCAGCAGATGTTGACTGTGTGCGTTCTGCTTCCAGAAGCAGATCCAGTTTTGACAGCTAGCAAAATCCTTTGGCTTTTGATCATAAGACAGCGCAGGCTTTTTTCCCTTTGGCTGTAAAAAAGGAATTTTACAGTCTTTCATTTGGTTAATCGGAGAAACAAATCAAACCTTAATCAGGTATCTGCACTAAGATCAGAATAAAAGTCCTTCTGAAGTCTGATGTCTTTACATTGAGTTTGTGGAAGTGGCATTAGAGCAGTGTGTAGTGAATATGTCTGAAAGGATAGTCACACATGTCCTGACTTGCATTGTGTACTTTCACTAGCTGGCTAGGTATGTAATAAAATTGCTGTGCTGTTGTAGTAATGCATTAGCTCAAGTAAATGTCATCTTTTTTTTTTTTCATGGTGTGCTAGGAATGTTACCTGGCTGTACTTCCCTGGCAATTCAAATCCATTTAAAGATAGTCTGGTCAAATAGCATCGGACAGTGTATTAAAAAAACATATACAAAATTCAAAATTGTTGTTGCAGTTGTACTAGTCAGTGAAGGGCCAGCCTGATGGAAAGATGTCAAGGTGCCACTGGGGTCAAGTTATCTTCTCATACTATGAAGGAGAACAGAAAAAGTCTACAAGTTTAAGGTGCCCTACAAAGGGGTGACCTAGCTTCTGAGTTGTAGTAATTAGAGAAGTTGAGGAAGAAGGTCCCAGGGTCGTCAACATGGTATATGAAGGGTTTACATGACAACACTATGAAGGGTAGGGGGAACAACAATGTTAGGGTGCGGTAATTGGTGTTCAAAACATCAGTGACCATTCTCCAGAAGACACGTTCACTGCTGAAAGATGGGGAAAAAAAGAATGAAAAGGAAGAAATGCATGAGCTGTTTGGAGAAATGAAAGAGAAAAATGGAGAAAAACAAAAGTTATTTTTTTTGCTATTCATCTAGCAGCCTAAAATGGATGTAGAATTGCTTGAGGGAGAGTGGATTTCCAGAAGCACTACAGTAGGTGCTACTTTGATACGCAATTGGACAGTACTGGTGAGATGTTAAAGGGAATTAGAGAAGTTTGTGAAGAAAAATCAAAGGATACAAGCAGCTTTGTAACCCAAGTATCTTTTTATATGTGGGTAAGGGGTGGTGAATTCATGTGAAGTACAGAACAAGTTGAAGAATGTTGGAATAACGATTGTAGCTTTGGAGTACAAAAAGACTGCAAAGGTTTTGGTTTTTTTTTGGGGGGGGGGGCAGGGGGGGGCTTGGGGGAAAGTTGGCAAATACTTTAGGAAGAAAGTGTGGCAAAAGTTAAAGGGAGGACCAGGTAATGAAATGATTCAGATGAAAAGTAAGTGAAGATGCCAGGTCATTGTGTAATAGGGCTTTTTCCAACCTAAGCAAGTTCCAGGTCTCTATCAGCACACCTTGATAAAGGAAATATCCAAAACAGAGATGCCAAAATGAGTGGGCATTTTGAGATGTGAAAATCATTATTTTGGGTGTGGGCAGGGAAGCGGATGATGATGATGATTTTGAGTGTTTTGTTGTAAGGCCTAAGGGTAGGAAGTGTTTGAGTGCAAGTTTCTGACTTTGCTTGTTTGACAAGTGGAAAAATTGAAAGTACTTAAGAGTGCTGAAACTCATATTGTCCTCTTGGCAGGAATTTACTGCAACTGGTTCTTCCAACACAGACACAGGCAAGGCTTCAGGTAGTCTAGAGACGAAATATAAGATCAAAGACTATGGACTTACATTCCTTCAGAAGTGGAACACAGACAACACACTGGGAACAGAAGTTTCCATGGAGGATCAGGTAAAAGGAAGTTGATACTCTGAAAATGTTTCTGCAATTGGTATGAGAAAGTACTGAATTGAGCAGAAAACACTGACGAGTGAAAGTTATACAGAACTATCTGGAGTACTAAAACGAAAGAAGTTACGGTATATTTGCAGAATGCACAGACCAAGAGACAGCATCATGAATTTTGGGGCAGAGGGTACATGCATCCCCACAGCAAAGTGCTGCTACATAACAATCCAAAGGTACAGAGTTATTGCAGATGCTGGCATGCCAAATTAGCTGGTTGAATGAGTATCACTATTATTCACTCTGAACAGAAGTTTTTGTTTAAAGATCAACTCTAGCTATGTAGAGCTGTCACTGCTGCAGTCACGAAAGAAAACTGAAAATGATTCTCTCAGTTTTAAATGCTGTAATCCATAAGGACGTAAGTTTGGCTGCCTTGAGACTGAATGCTTTGTAAGGTTGAAGAGACAATGTTTGCAACTGGGCACTGCTTAAGCAAAGGGTCACTGTTATATAACACTCTCAGAATACACAACTCCTTTTCAAAGTCAGTAGCTTTATGCTTTTCACTTTAATGCCTGCAGCCTAAGGTAAAGGTGCCAAAGGTAATAAAAGTTCTGTGGTGCCCTTCACTATGTATGTCCATCCCTTTTTGTAGTTACGGTTTTGCACTTTTACCAGTGCTTTAAAATGGAAAATGTTGTTCAACTCAAAATGAGGTGGGACAGCTGAGCCAGGTACATGGTTTGGCCAGTGAAGTAGTACTGTGTCTGAGAAATATATGCATAAATTCTGAGAGAGATTCTTAAGCTACAGTATGGATTGCTGGCACTATAGGGAATAAGTAAATATGAACCAAAGAGTTTTCTTTAACATAATTTCTCACTTTTCTTGTCAACACTAGATTTGAAATCTTCCCATAATAATATGTCTGCAAAGTGTGTGCTGTTAACGGTGCCTAATGGTGCCTTGTGGGGAGAAAAGAAAAACCAAATTTTAATCCTTTATTGTACAGCATCTACAGATTTCTTTTGTAAAAATGTGTGGGAGACTTTCTGTTCATGTCATGCCTTCTCTTTAGACCTGAAGTACTGCCATAGTAATGGGATAAAACAAACCATGTTTTGGCAAGTTTTGAGCAGACTTCTGTTTTTCTTTACAGTTGGCTGAAGGATTGAAGGTGGCTCTTGACACTGTATTTGTACCAAACACAGGGTAAATATTTTTCTGTCACCTTTACCTAAGGAGTCCTAGAATTGCCCTTAACTTCTCATTAGAAATGCTTATACTGCACATTGTGTAAATGCTCAAAATTGACCGTTAGTGAATGGTCATATTCAAATATTGCAACAGAAAGAAACTTGGGATTTAAAAAAAAAAAAAATCAAGAACTTTGTTCTGCAGGCACTGTATTTTGAAGGCAATGGGCGCCAAAGAACAAGCTCTGCTAAAAATGATTTTCTGACTTTTTGGCCACTGCAAATTTGTTGTTCTCGAGTATTATATTCCTAGATCTCAATCCTTAAACAGCTAGGTCTTACACAGACTGCTTAATTTGTACTGGCTTTGTCATGATGCTCACGGTCTTATTGCTGTCAACTCAGTGCCTTAGGAACGCAAAGCAAAAATTTTTTTTTCCCAAAGCTTGTGGACAGATGTCTGTGCGCAACTGAATGAGGAAGTAGAACAGCCTATGTATTATGACAGGCAGTGGAATAGCTCTTTTTTTAAATTATTATTTATTTCTTGTTGGTTGACAGTTAGAACAAAGAAGGTGTATATATGGGGTATATATGTCTGGATATACATGAAGCTTGAGACTGCTTTGTAAATAATTACTGGTATTTCTTTATTGCTGGGGACAGCATACCAGAAAAATCAGAGTTTGAGGAGTTAAAAATTAGCCCCCCGACCTGGGTATAAGTGACTGGCAGCACAGTGTCCTGCTGTGTCTTCGCCAGGAGATAAAGGAGGTTGGGGAGAGGATAAGGGAGGTGATAAAATTTTGTTGCAGTTGTGTTAACTTTGAATTGATAGCAAAATGAGCAGAAAGACACATTGGAGAGAGAGGAACAGGCTTCTCCAGAAGGCTGACTCCATGGATGACACGTGGAAGATGAGGAAATTTGTTCTCAGTAAAGGGGAGTGGTATCCAGCAGTGAAGGAGGAAGGAAAGTGAGCACTGCATATGAAGGAACGCTGGAGACAACTGAGCAGCCAAAAAAAATCACTAAAGGACAAAAAGGCCAGCTGTCAGTGTGGGATGTCGCAGTTGCTGCTGAAATAAACTGATGGTGCCGTAACACATTGCACTCATTTGTAGAGAACAGAATTTGAAACCTGATGGGTTTTGAGTAATAAACAAAAATATTTTAGTCTTTTTAACTTCCTGAGGATTTTAAGGAGGTTGAGATGGTGGAAGAAAAAGTAGCACCGCAAACATATACATAATATCAATGTTTCCCTTATCCCATGCGCTCTTCAGCAGCTGTGATTTTGAGTAGGCATTACAGTCATTTACTTAACTGGCCCTAAGGGACATACATACAGGATTAAAACTACCTAAAATACATACTTATATACCACCAGGGATAAAAATGGCATGTTTCTCTGCAGGAAGAAGAGTGGAAAGTTGAAGACTTCCTACAAAAGAGAATATGTAAATCTAGGCTGCAATATAGACATTGATCTCTCTGGACCAACCATCTACGGCTGGGCAGTGCTGGGCTATGAAGGCTGGCTTGCTGGCTATCAGATGGCGTTTGATACAGCCAAGTCTAAGCTTTCGCAAAACAACTTTGCCCTGGGATATGCGGCAGGAGACTTTCAGCTGCACACCAATGTGTAAGTATTAATCTGAGCCTAGAAAAGCATTATCAGAGGAGCCAAACTAGATGAGTAGTGAGAATTAACTGAGCTAGGTAAAAGGTGGGTGGAAGGAAGGAGGATGCTGATTTATTTCAAAATAATTCACATTCTGTGTTTTCATCTTCAGTACAATTAAAGCAGAGGCAACTTTTCAACTTTTGGTTGTCTTTTGAGACTGTGTTTCAGGGTAATCTTGTTTTTGTGTACACAAGATAATGGCAAAAAGACACTTCATACTGCCAATTTAGAATTAAAATCTGTAAACTTCAACTTCTGTGTTGGCACTAGATAAGATTCTTCAGCTAAGCTGTCTTACCTTTCTCTCAACAAAGAGAAAGCTTCTGGCTCAAATGCCCAAGGTAGAGGAGAAAGGTGCGTGTTGCATTGCGCTTGAGTGTTTCCAGCTGTCATCTTAATGTAGCTTTAACCTTGGCATTCAGATGCTCTGAGAATCTTTGAATTTGGTATGTTTAAATAACTGCCGTGCAGTAACTTTGGTTTTAGTCTCATCATTTCCATAGCTGATTTAAATCTCCTAGATTTGTCACTTTATGCATTATCGCAGGCTTTTCTTCTTAAGCAAGTTATGTTTTTTGTCAGAATCTCAAACTTCGTGTCTTGGCTGTTGGAAAGTCTTGGTCCATTATGCAAGCAATATTTATGTTTTGGGTAAACATCAGAAGGAGTCTGTGAGCTTCAGCTAAGAATTAGATGACCCATGGGTCCATGGAATGCCTTGGTTCATTTTGAGATAACGATCAAATGATTGTGGGAAAGGAAGGGTTAATCTCAAGGGTTACTACTTACTGAACAAGGCAAGTCTTGACACGCTTACATCTCTTACAAACAGGAATGATGGCACCGAGTTTGGTGGGTCTATTTATCAGAAGGTTAATGATAAGGTTGAGACATCAGTCAGTCTTGCATGGACTGCTGGCAGTAACAACACACGTTTTGGTATTGCTGCTAAGTACCAACTGGATGAGAAGACTTCCATTATGGTAAGTTTTTTGTTTTTTTTTTAAAGTAACAAGTATTTCAAGCTCCATTAAATGCTGAAAATTAGTGGTGTGAAATAGTTGCTTCAAATAGTTACTGAGAAAGTATGGTAGACAGCAAATTGTTGCTTCTGTTGTGGTTCAAACTTCAAGTAGGACCACAGGTCATATTTGTGAAACATCTAAAAAAAATAAAAAATAAAAATCTAAAGCACTATCTTGTCTGTGCCGAAATAGTCATTAAGTCTGACTATTGTGCTTGGAGCCTATGCAAAATGTGTTTTCAAAAGGTAAAATGAGTATGAAGCGTTCTCTTTCATTTTGGATTAGGTAAGAATTAGACAATTAAAACTACTATGGTAAGATGATAGAAGTTCAATTGAGCTTACAGCCCTCTCCTACCAATGAGTTATCTCTTGAAAGTCAGTCAAGGTCCTGAGATAAGTGCTGTTACTGACACTTGCAAAGTCTTGCAGAAATGTTAGGGCCAAAAAAAAAAAAAAAAA
>VXAA01000746.1:27560-41720 GCA_013399115.1 Anseranas semipalmata
AGATGGGCACTGGGAAGAGATATCTGAGAGAGAAAACACGTCCACTGGGAAGCGATGGTGAATAAAAGTAATTACGTACGTGGTAACACTAAGCACTTAAGTAGCAACCATTTGTTAAGCTTCAAAACAAGATTTAGTTCCAGGACAATTCAGCCAGAATTAAAAATAGACTATCGTAAGCAGCTCAAAACTTAGTAAAAAATAGGTTTGCATATTCATATACTTGTTGCTCATTCCTTTTAAAAAAAAAAAAAAATAGGGTGGCACTTTAGGCATAATATACCACAGTTTGAAGAAAAGATTGGAACTATTACTCAAGCCTGTTCCAGTTTGAAGGTAAATTTGAGGAACCTAGTGAAAATTGGGCAGATTGGAAACTTATAGGGGAAAAGATTGGAGTACACCTCTGATAGAGCTTAGTCTACAAGTAGCTGGAAGAAGTAACATGTAAGCCACCTTCTCGGGGCGCTGGGGCAACTGTCTGAATATTTGTACATGGAAGTGATTTATTTTTTCTCCTGTAGGCTAAAGTGAATAATGCCAGCCTGATTGGAATTGGTTACACTCACGCCCTTCGACCTGGTACGTAGGTCCAACTGTTAGTAAAATAACTCACAATGTAGTACTAACAGGATTTGCTGTCATCTCTAGAACAGAATAGAGGGACAAAAAAAAATTGAGCTAGAAATCTTACACAGATTCACAGAAGTAAAGGCTGCATATGTACGTAAGTTCCTATAGCAAATAAGACACATTAGTGAGACTCAGGTACTTGGAGGAAGGGCATTTTACAGCTATATGAAGGCTGTCATTACTTGCTTTCCTAGGTGTAAAGCTGACCCTCTCAGGCCTGATTGATGGCAAGAATTTCAGTGCTGGAGGTCACAAAGTTGGGCTGGAATTTGAGCTGGAAGCTTAATGCAGTTTTAAGTAAAACAACAGATGGTGCTCTGGAAGATGAAGGCAAAGTGTACCCAGTGTGTTTTGGCCTTAACACTACTCTGAAATCTCAAGCAGCGTGAACTTTCTACTCTTCCAAAGAATGCTTTTAACCCAACACTGAAGTGCAGAGAGTGCTGCAAGCACCTCCAAAGAAGATACTTGAAGGCATGCATGGAAGCTGAGGTTTGTGCCACATATTTCACTTATCATATTCTAAATGAGTTCTTAAAAAGAGAAGAAAATCCCACCTCTCCCCGTTATTGTATTGCATCCCGCATGTCCTACATTTCCCACCCTTTTATAAAAGGTGATCTCTGTGCTGTAGTGTAAAATTTGGTTTTGCATCAGAATGAAATAAATGTAATAGTTGGAACATAGTGTTGGTGTGTCTTATCTTTCAGTAAGGTTCAGATAAGCTATTCTCTATGCAGTGGGGCTTTTCTTTTTGGTGGAACTTCTGCAGATTATCTATTAGCCATACTTAAAATTTTTATTACCCTATACATAAAACTGTAGGTTGGTTGAGGTTGGAAGGGGCCTCTGGAGGTCATCTGGTCCAACTGCCCTGCTCAAGCAAGGCCACCTGCTTGCCCAGGACCATGTCCAGACAACGTTTGAAGATCTCCAAGGAGGTAGACTCTGCAGCCTCTCTGGGCAACCTGTTCCAGTGCTCCATCACCTGCACAGGGAAGAAGTGCTTCCTGATGTTTAGATGGAAGCTCTGGTGTTCCAGTTTGTGCCCACTGCCCTCTTGTCCTTGCACTGGGCACAACTGAAAAAAGCCTGGCTACATCTTCATTACGTCCTCCCTTCAGGTATTTATATACATTGATGAGATTTCCCCCTTGAGCCTTCTCTTCTCTAGGCTAAAAAGTACCAGCTCTCTCTGCCTTTACTCATAGGAGAGGTGCTCCAGTCCCTTAATATTTTAACTGGAAAAGTGTTTATCCTAACAACACATACACTAAAGAGTTGCTTCTCTGTGCTCTCTAGGATAACATCTTTACCTCTCACATTTTAGAGGCCTGAACAGTGATAGCTGCTTTTTCATTAAAATGTCATTGAGAGTGTCAAAAAGAGCAAACCAACTGTTCATGTTTTAGATAATTTCGTTCCCATACAGGAAACACATATTAGGTAAGTATAGCCATTACACTTGAGGGAAAAAAAGAGTGCAAATCAGCAAAAGTTAAGAAAATAAGTTCACAGTTCAGGTAGATTAGGCAAGTGACATCTACCATTGATGGTGCAAGCTGACTGCATGTGTTGTCCACTGTTCATCAGAAAGCCTGAAAGGTAGCAAAACAACCACAGGTGGTGCCTAAGGGAAGATACATTGAGTCAGAGAGTAAGAATAGTTGCTGTCTTAAGGTACGATTAAGAACTTTTTCCAAGCAGTTAGAACACACATTTCCTACTCTATCGTTGTGGGGAAAAAAGCATTGGAGATGTGGATACTAGAAGCTATGCCACGTGTCTCACATAAGCAGTAGGTGACAGTAGAAGAAGGCACTTTAACTTCCCTTTTCAGAGGCGGCAGATTATTACAGTTGGCTTCCTCAAGTAGCATGTCTTCAGAGGCAGTGATTTTACATCTGTGTTTGTTCTGGACTGTTTCTTTCTTCTACCTGAAGCTGCAGCCAGCTCCAATCTAGAGCCTACAGTATAAACAGTTAGAAAGGCAGAGTTCAATACTAGCTTGCATCTGAGATTGCAAAGATTTAAAATTTTCGCTGCAAACAAGTTGGTCAATATAGTTTCATGATGAACCATGTAATTTCTTAAATAGATTGTTTATTTTATTCAATATTTTATTTGCTTGTCAATATTCTACTTCAGTAAATAAGCATCCCTGCACACCAACATATTGCCACCACAGGCCCATCTGAATTGCAGAAGTGCGGTTTTGCGATATTTTTGTACAACAGCTAAGTGCCTCCCCCCCCTTACCCTTGCCCTTCCAAGGAAGGGAAGTCTCGGTATTTCTGTGCCAAACTATAAAGCATTAAAGTCAGTCCAAAGACATGGCTCCCACTCTCAGCAAGTAGGGAAGGTGTCAGCAGTTCAAACAGGAGTGTAAGTGGTTTCACCTCACACAACCCCTACTCTGTTCTCATTCAAAAGAGTAATACACAGATTTCTATTACTGGTAGGCAAAGGTACACAAGCAGAATTTTGAAGCAATAAGCTTCCCCAGTCCACTTGTACAAGGATATCAAGTATGTTACCATAAAGCTCTGCTCCTGATCCTTCATTGTGTCATGCATCACATTTTCTAGTTGGCTACAGAGTTTCTGTGATTCCAGCAGTAGCTCCTCACTGAAAGAGAGGATTGTTAGACAATTATTTTCTATGGCAGTCTTGTTTAAAGGTAGAGGCAGCAACTCTTTAGCAAATACTTCTGGCAGGTATGCTGCATAGCACCAAGGAACATTAACAGTCAGTTTATAAGCTCATATTACAATAAGGAAAGTCAGTGGCATCCTCACATTTGCTGGAATGGGGGAAAAGGAAGCATGTTCAAGTGGAATTGGGTTCTTATTATATGGAGTCACTGTCACTAGAGAAAAAGTTGCAGAACAGCCCATAAACTAAAGCATGAAGCAACATATGAGTAAACAAGCCAAGACCTCATTCCAACTGGTGATCCAGTTCCTTTAAGCGAGCCAGAACTACAAGAGCTTAGTAGTCATCCTTTATGATATAGCCCAGCAACCATTACCTTCCATGATAATACTCCAACAATTCCTGCAGGCAATGCACTTTGAATAAGCCCAACCATTCCAGATAAAACAAACCCTGTATTATCGAGGCCCGCACATGCACGTGTGTGTGTAGCTGTATGTTATTTCCAGTTGTTTGTAAGGAATATTCACAAACCCCAGAAAATCCACCTACTAGGTAGATAAGACTACTGACACCAGAAACTGAATGCCAAGTACAGAATGTAAGAAAGCTTCTGTATCGTTATTTCACAAAGCAAGACTCCCAGCTTTGCAGTGCTGGCATTAGCAGCAACAGAACTCACCTTTTCCTGACAGATTCTGGTAAATTGTAGGTTCCAGAAGGGACCTGCAGCAGCAGCTGACCAGGGCTACTAAGACGCGATGTGTTTATGCTCTCAGGACTACCCGTAACAGGACCACGTACTTTACTCTGAAAATAACACAGCAGATTCAGATTGCAATCATTTCCACTAATTTCCAACAGTCAGGAAACATGAGACAGCCTAGAAATTGGCTTTAATCCTAATTCAAATTAATGGGAAAAAAAACAACCATAGGACATACTAAGCTTACTATTAATTATTTCAGGAATTTGAGTGTGCTACTAACCTAAAAATACAGTTGGAGTTTTTATTTTACTTACACAAGCAATTTTCAGTAAGTTCCACAGTTCTTTCTGTCGTTTCTCTTGGAGCCTAACAACTGTTTCCTCATCTTCATTCATCAGATTCATCACTTTCTCCACTCTGGGGAACAATTCTAGCGCCTTCTGCTTGCAAACTACAGTTTTACTTTAAGAAAAAAAAAAAAAAAAAATCAGACTACACATTGGCAACTGCAGTACGGGAACTTTTCTGAAGTTTCTTATCCCCTGTAACACTCTGAAATGTTGCTGTTTTTTAAACCTCTAGAACAGAACCTCTTGCTGAAAGAGAAAACGTTTTCCCTCAACCGTCAATAAAAGCTGAAGCTCACCTGAGCTGAGCATAAATGACCCGGACTTTTTTTTCAAAGGTCTGGATTGCCTGTAGGAGCAGTCGTACTATTTCTTGGCTGTCACCACTTGTCCTCTGATCTGGAATAATAGTCAGGGTATTACACAGAAAAGTAGGCTATTAAGACAGAGTGAGAAGCTTCTTAGTGGCTCGTTTCCACTGCTTCTTCCATCCTGAAACATCCCAAAAGTTCAGGGCATGCATGTTTGAGTGGGATGAAATGCACTGTATTTTAGCCACCTTCTTCAAACAGATGAGAATTGGAAAGCAGAGTCGGTAGGGTGGGTTTACTGCCTTGGGGCTGCATAGCTGATCAAAGGAACAGTTGTGTCTTTCATGCTTCCCACAGAGAAACAGAAGCAGCAGCGTACACTTGCAGCAACAGCTTGCTCTGAGAAGAGCTCAGAAGAGTTTCAAGAAAAGCTCAGAAGGCATCAAGAAAGCAAGGCTGGCCTGGTTTAAAATCGAGTCCCTGACTCCCCTCTCCAAAAAAGGCAAGTCCAGAAGAGTCCATGTACAGCTAGCATAAGGGCAGGCCTAGAATGCAGAGAAACTTTTCTCAATGCAGATTACTGCATCTCCAAAGTTACTACCCACACAAAGTAAGCTGACCTTGATCTAAAAATGTCTTTTACCTCTTGGCTTCTCCCTCAGTCTCCGGTACAGCTCTCTGGCTTGTTCTTCTCTAGAAGAAAAAGGCACAGAACACAAAGGATTTCTCCAGAACCTAAATTATGAACAAATAATTCAACAACTCCAATCTTTTATATATTATTTCAGATCAGCAGGTAAAGAGTCAAAGAACTGTCTTTTTTTTTTTAGTGTCCAAGTCCTGACAGTCCCACATAATTTGAACTGATGAGATAGCAATTTCATTGTCCTGCAGTGAATAAGGAACTAAGCTTAGTTAGCAAGAGTCCTACATCTGAAATTCAAGATAGCTCAACTCACAAATCCTCCAGTGTTCCTCCTTGTTTACGACCTAGTGGGCTTCTTTGAAGGTCCACGATGTCTGTCTGCAGAGCCATCATCCTCTTCACTAGCTGATCCACATCATCTTCCTGAAAGCAGGGCAGAACATAAGCAATGGGGCAGACTCATACTAAGAGATATTACCACTCACTGAATCTTCCTTTCTCATTCACAGTTCTAAACATGCCAGCAAAATGCAAACAGCAGCCATGGACAAAGACAAATGAGAACATGAGGGATTTCATTTCAAGGAAATTAGCTCAGTGCTCTGGTATAAAACAATTTCCAAGATTTTTTTTGATGACAAATTTGGTCTGTGATGAACAGCCACTGAAGGGTCAGACTTTGTAGCAAATGTGCTGCTAGTTCCCAGGCTGTCACGCTTCCTTCTGCTTCGCTGCTCCGTATCTCCCCTCTCATCCTACCTATCACTGCCTTTTCCCTTCTCCCATAGCACACAGCCACACCTAGCGCTGGCACCCCGAGTTCTGCTTTTCACCTGAACTTTTTCACATGCAGAGGCAGAAGCTGCCAGTTGTCAGACAGTCCTTCTGCCACTCTGCATCCTCCAACTAGAGAAGGACCAAGTGTTGCACAGAATAAGATGCTGACTAGTCACCTTTCACTCCTCATCTGGGACAGACAGTCCTTGGCCATACTTAGAAGGGTTACACAGTCTTGTGTCAAAAGCCTGAATGTCTTATTGGAAGCAAGTGCATAGTGTGCACTGATAATGGGAAACTGCTGCCTTTTCAGAAAGACTAATGCTTTAAATTCTCGTGTTCAATCGTCTAATCATTTGCTTTCCCATTCAGTTTAACATACTATTCCAAATCATCTTTTCAGCTATCCTGCTGCAACTCTCCTACCTCCAGGATTCATTAGCTGGACATCTGAGTGCAACCAATGAAAAAAATCTCCTCTCACATTCCCCAGGATCACCCTTTTTCCTAAGCCTTACAAACACTGGCAAGGGAAAAAATGATGCAACCCAAACCAAGGGAGCGTGATGTGTGGAGTCAGCTCAGACACGGTAAGTCTCTAAGGGAGGACAAAGGGGAAAAAAAAAAAAAAAGCCTATTTTTCTTTAGGATAAGCAATTAAGATTTAGAAACGTACTCGCCCACAAAGTTCCACAGCTTGCTCCATCTCTTTCCAGGCAAACAGTAGCTTCTCAGAAGCTATAGGAAAAAAGAGCAATTGATTTTCTCAGGTTCATACAGGCAAAGGTAAGATACAGTGAGAGGCAGAAAAGACCTCTGTTTGCCAGATGCTATACTCACTAATTCCAAATTCAATCTGCTCTTTATACTTCTCCAGGTCGATCTGGATGCTTGTTTTAAAGAAGTCTAGTTTTGCTTTCAGCTGCTGGGAAAGGGAGGCCATAGAATTCTTCATCTTCGAGAGAGTACTATTGTAACGCAATAGATTCATCCTGCATGGACAAGAAGAAGATCCTATTATCCTCCCGAACTATAAACAAAAGACTCTACACTTATATCAAAAGTAGATACTGCAGAGTGTAGCAGTGAGCACAAAAGCAGTTGTGTCAGAGGACACAACTCTCAGCCTTTCACCAACTGTTAACAACTCCACTCATGGGCTTCCCCAGTCTACCAGAGTCCCATTCCTGTCTTTTCCCTTTCACCAGGGAGCAAAGGCACAGGTAAGTATTCTAGAGAGACTGCCACCGTACATGGCTGCTCGCTGCCCCTGCTGCAGCCGGTTACAATCCTCTTTCAGCATCCGGATTGTGTGCCAGATCTGACCCCACACTTTCCGCAACTGGAAAAAGTGCAGATTCTTCTTTGGATCCTGAACTGGAAACAGAGGGGGNGCATGAAGCTTAAAAGTAGTATTATCACATGACAAAACAGACTTAAACAACACTTCTTTGAACAACACGTAACCAAGACCCCACCTCTTGCAAAGTCTATAGCTGGCTATCCCCTATTGAGCTTCCCCAGTATCTCAGTCAAATCCCTTCCTTTCCTCAGTTATTTTGACAAATTGAATGAATGCTATGCCAGTCTGTTTTACTGCTTCTCCAGTCCCGATACATAAAAGCTCTCTCTACTCTTTGCACATGACGCAGACCACAGAACACAGGCAGCCCTCTCAATGTGGACAACCTCTCATATTCATACTAGAGAAAGTCCTTACGGATGCAGTCAACACTTTCCGGATGAGGTCGCAAGGCAACCTGAGCCTCATAGGCAACTTTCTGGTTATCGAAAAGGAAGAGGAGGTCTGTGTCTGCAGCCGCAGCATCATTCACCTGCAGAAGACAGAAGGCCCAGCTGAGTTCTCTCAGAAACAGCAAGCCTCAGTAACACCATGAACAGAATGTTACTCCTCACCCAAGGACTGCTCACCAAAGGGAACAGGGTGCCATCAAGTAGTTAGTAAGACTAAAGGCTGCCAAACCAGCAAGGAGTGCTGCACTCCCAAAGCAAGAGTAGTGCTTGCTGATTCACTGAACAGCAAGGAAGGGGGAATATCCAGACTCACCTTGCTATCAGCTATATGCTTAGTGGCCAGCTTCTCAGAAAACAATGCAAGTCCAGCCTCCTGCAGTAGCTCCTGGTCCTGTTCTGGGATTCCAGTATCTGACTGGATCCTGGCCTTCACGGTCTGCAGAGTCTCCTCCTCTGTCACAGGGTAGGTGTGCACAGTTCCCGTAACCATGTTCAAAACATGCAGCAACTACAAGAGTAGTGTGACATGAGAAGGTCTGAAGATACATAGGTCATGTTTGAGCAGAGATCCCGGGACCAAGACACCAACCACTGATAAATTGTTTCAAAACACTTGCAGAGCTCAAGAAGTCACTTGCAGCTACTTCATAACATGATGCTAAAGTCCTTGTCCTCCATCAGCTGGAAGAGAGGTCACACGGCAATTAAGCAGCTTCAGCAGCAGAATCCTTTGCCAGAATATGGAACCAAGGACATAACTGAAGCTATTTGCTACTCCCACCAAGCTCAAGGAGTACTTGTCCTCCAATAAGCAAGAGGGAAGCACACGCCATTAGCTATCAGCTAAATGAGATTCTGTGCTGCTCCTCCTCCTAGGCCTACAACTTAAGCCTCTTCCTCTCATAGACTAGAAGCAACTGTTCTCTGGATAACTCTTCAAGGTAATCCAGGCCCATTGCTCACCTTCAAATTCAAGATGTCATCCAAAGCTTTGAAACACCCATTGGGTCCATACACGGGATCTGTACCTCTCTGCCGTGGGTGCCACATTAACATGAGTTGCAGCCATTTCTCCAGTCTCGCAGCCAAAACACTGAAGGACCAAAACACGAATGGGATCAGAAGAGACAAAGTGCATTTGCAGTCACTATACGTCCTGGTCTCTGCAGGAGGCCTGACAAACAATTCTCTTTTTCTGGTCACAAATGAGCTATTTAGAAGACAGAAATGGAGACTCTCACCTACACAAGTCTGACAAGGGATACAAGCGTTGTCTGTCACGCACTCAACTTATTCACCGATTAACCTAAGGTGGCATATAATATAAATCTGGTCCATTCACAGAATTAACCATTTATCTCAGCATGGCACAACAGATTTCTAGTCCTCACCTGTTCAGATTGTTTGGGCAGGGTAAACTGCTAGAAAATTTGACTTCTCCAGATAAGTCTTCTGAAACAACAATATCCAGCTCACTCTTCTGTCGCACTTTTGTATGCCTAATGAATTCAAGCAAGTACAATGGTGAAATAATCACTTGCCGTTCCCAGCACGCATGTTAATAGGCTCTTACAGTTACTTTTGACAGATATAATAGAGATGCTGCTTTCATTTCTGATATCTGCCCTATAGAAGTCAGTCCTGATCCCAAAGAGAAATTTAAGGAATACTGAATTTGCTCAAGTAGGTCAAACTCCAGTAAAGGGAGACAGTCTCCGTAAGGGCAAGGAACATAGGGATATTAGTCTAAGAATCAAGGGACCTCTACTTCCCATAGACAGGACAGTGGCACTGCATGCACTCTTCTTATCACCTGGCTCCAGGTTACTCACCATTGCACTGGCTGCCAGTTGGGTAGGAATGGTCTGAAGCCTGTGATGCACTCAAAGGCCAGTGTGCCAAAGCTCCAGTAATCCACTGTCACCGTATACTTCTGCTGTTCCAGGAGCTCTGGAGCCTGAGACGGTTCACACAAGTATGAGACAAAGCCACCCATCTCTCAGCTCTCTCCACCCCTTAAGAACTTAACATTTGTATAACATTAAAGACTGTGCCGAACGCTCTGCCTCTCATGAGCTTTGAGATCTCTCAGAGCAAACAGAGGCCACTGACACTCCTGCTTCTTATATGACATACCTCACAGACACTGTGAAAACCCAGTGTTGAGGGAAAAAAAAAAGGGGAGGGAGGTATCTTTGTTAGTTGCAGCACCCCAAATGCACCCCATACCAGGACAATTACTTCATCCCAATCCAAAGCCAGACTACATGGTTAATGCTGTCCCACAGCGAAGTGGGAGCTGCTCTTCTAGCCGAACTCCTTCCTTACCAAGTACTGTAGTGTCCCAACAAAGGATGTGCATAGGCTACCCTGATCCAACTCCTTAGCATAACCAAGGTCAATGATTTTGTGTATTAACTGAAACACAAAACAGAGAATAAGGACACTAGAGTGAAGTTTTTTGTTTTGTTTTGTTTTTAAAAGCACACCATACAGCAGAGAAAGAAAAGGTTCAGCTCTTCAAAGGTATGCAGGAAAGGTGCCAGCGAAGAGATGGAAGTAGAAATGGGAAGCTCCTGTAGATTTCTAAAACCAAAAGGTAGGTAAAACTGTCATTGGCTTGATATAGACATAGCTGGAGATGTTCTTTCCTTAGCAGTTGAAAGTCACAATGTCAGGTGTTACCAGAAGTCTAATGCAGCCTTTCATCTCAGCCACACATGCAATACTGTTCATCCGATACACAGATCTGAGCCAGCTGTTACCCCATGTTGAGTGCTCTTGCAGAGCAACCAGTGTAACTGCAGCAAGCACATCCACACTCTCCTCTTATGTTTACTTGTCTGTACAGACAGAGACACCGGGTTCCTGCTTACCCTTTGCTCTCCTTGCTGCAGCACAATGTTCTCTGGTTTCAAGTCTCTGTGGATGATCCTGTTCTCATGAAGGTACCTAAGAGCAGATGCTGAGACACAGAAAGAGCCACTTTTAAGAACGTAACTAACAGTACCTAGCATGAGCTCAGTAAGGTTTCATTTCTATGTGGTATAAGCATGGCTTTTGAGTCAAATCTTGTACAATCAACAAGATCGTTGACTGAACAATGAAATGCCAACTGCAAGAGGAAAAGCTGTCATCAAACACTTCTGGACACAGATTTGTTCTCTTGGCAGATACATTTCTGAAGTTGTAGTAGATTCATTTATCTCCAAGTCATTTTCTGAACCCTTTCACATGTCCTGAAGATTAAAAAATTGTAACAGCTGTGCAGAAGTAAAATATATCTAGTCACCAGAGGAGTGCCTGTTTCTTCAACAGTCTTAACCTAGGATCCAAAAAGCTGCTCTGCCAAACACTTTGTTCTGTCCTGTCCACAAAGTGTCCTTCTCCCCATTTCACTTCCAAAATTCTTCAGATTCACAAAAATTCTTCAAAATTTTATTCAAGGTACCTTCTCTGCTCAGAACCAATGTGACACCACAACTAGCAGCCTGACAAAAGCCTGACAAATACTAGAAAGACAAAAAAAATCTCATCTTAAGAATACAAAGCCAGAATAAATGTCCTCCATTTCCTCACACTTGCTCAAGGTAATACTTTAAGTTATCTCCCTTTTTCGGAATAAAAAGCATGTTGCTAAGAAAAACAAAAACTTGACAGCATTTCTAGTTCCAGGGAGCTTTTCGGCTGTGACTCAGACTTGTGCCAAAGGGACTCACTTTTTGATCTCCAAGACTTCATGTCCCTTCTGACAGCATTGCATTCCCAGACTGAGCTCTCCTGTTCAGCATGAAATGATCCAGCTAGACTTTCAGGAGCTGTCAACAATATAACCGTCTCCTAAAGTACAGTAACCCTAGGAAGACCAACTAAGCTAAGATCATTGTAAGCGATCAGTAAAGCAAGTTATATCAACAGCTGAAAACATTTCTGTACAACTACAGTTCAGATTGTACAAGTGGAGATTTGGCTCTGTCCCTCTTCCTATATACACACAAGCACAGGAACACAAGCTTCACCCTCAACATGATCTGCCATTATCTCTGGTCAGCCCTCAGTATCATTTCCTGATCGCTAAGGAGTAAAATGACCAGACAGCAGAGTACAAATGCTCTGGGAACACAAAGGATGGGGGATTCTGCCTAATGGTCATACCTGCAGTAAAAGTAATGACAAGTGCATGTTTCTTCTCTTGCCACAAGCTCACTTTCTAATCACGCACCTGCCCCAAAAGCACTTTTCAATACCTTCTCTACAAAGCCCTAGCACCTATCCAGTTTTGCCTCAGCTTTGACTCAAAAAGATCTTGATCTAGCTTGAACAAAAATCTCCATCCCAAAAATCTCTAGACAGCTCTCTCAGTAGTCTTTGCACTCAGTAATCTTTTTTTTTTTTTTGGTCTAAAATTCCACATAATAGTTACCCAAATGCTAACAGAAATCCGCTTATAACAAACACTCTGAAGTCCTGGTGATCAGCTGTTAAGCTGAGAGTGAAGACTGATATGCAATATAGACGAGAGTCACCTGGCAAGTGCAGCCATAAAGAACCTTCCAGGAAATCCTAAGTGCCATTTTTGCTGGGAAAGAAAATCCATCTCTACACTGGAATTTCAAGAACAAAAATCAAAGGCTGACTCTCTTACAAGGAGGGTTGGCAAAGCGAGACAGGAAACAAGTATACTATTTAAGGGGTATGTCTAAAATGGAGTTATTAAGGTCACTGCTGCAGTGATTCAGCCCTGAAAGGGCTTCTGTGGTTCAGACTACTGAAAATACAGCCACCACTTACCGATATCAGATAACAAGATGAGAATAGCTTCTTCCCGCAAGCCACAGCAATTCTCCAGCTGATTCAGGTACTGCAAGAAAACACCACAGAATATAGTCTCTCCATCCGGTATCCTTAAGAAGGATCTCAGTTCCACAAACTCTCAAGAATGCAAGAAGTTCCAGCAACAGCAATGAAGTTTTCTACTGGCACACTTCATGGAAGTCTTTCACAGCAATTCCCCCTGTGCCTGGCTGTATCAGCTCTAATATCAGCTGTAAGTTTTGGGTTTTATCTATGGGCAGGTTATAGCAAAGGTTAGAAAATCAGTAAGATTAGAATCAGCACGTGTTTTTAGTTTAATTTGTTTTCCCCTATGACAGATAGGGGTTTATCACTTTCAGGAAGGATACTGCCCACAGACATACCCTGCTCTACGATGGTCTTGGCCATACTCACATCCTGTTGCACATCCCTCACACATACCTTCATCCTCTACATGCAAACTCCTTGCACTGTCGCTTGCAGCCAAACAAACATGGAAAGTTTCAGAAAGCACTGAAGTTTTCAGAAGCAGAACTTTATCAAGGACCAATCTGTCAAAACCTGCTGGTGCCATACTAGGAACTAGGAAGCATCAGGATGCAAAAATACAGTTTTTACATGGAAACCTCTGAAGAGAAACCCCTAGGTTCCATACTGCCAAGATGCTGATCCAGCCTTTAGTCACTGTCACCATCTGTCACCATCACCGTGTCAGTGACCTCACCTTGCGGAGGTCTCCGCCTTGGCAGTACTCCATGGCCAGCAATGGCAAGTCATTTGGTGCCAGCTTCTGCATTCCCTCAGGAACATCACGGGCAGCCACCACATTGGGATGGTTCAGCCTGAGGAACGGAAGTGAAGCAAGTACACATGATCACCAGAACCAGGGTAAATATTTTCTGCCAGAGCTATGTAGCCTCACATATTCATGGTCACCACACTAAGTCCTACAGGGAAGTTAATCCCTTGAGAAGCTGAACCGGTGAATTCTAACAGGCTGCAATTCATCTCTCCTTCATGGACCTAAAGACTTGTCCCAACTCCTTGCATCCTATGTGCAGTCACTGCTTTCTATCAACACACGTGCACAACAGATCTACCGGGGAGCTACAGGAAAACGCCTTGCCAAACAGTGTGACCCACCCGACCAGAACCAAACTACGACCAGGCCACTGCATGATCCTACCTAACCAATGCCCCGAAGAACAACCCAGCACAAGCATTAAGCTATGCAAAAGGGCAGCTACGTGGCAGAGTTGTTATAATGCTGAAGACAGCAGTAGAGACGCTGAAGAAGGAAGCCCAAGGCTCCGAGGAATCACAAAACAAGACTTTCTCTAGCGTGTACTTGACTTCTAAAAGCTTGCCTCGCGGTGGGCCAGGCACCCTCCCGAAGAGGCAGCAGGCGGTCGCCAGCCTCTCCCCCGTCTACCTCAGCGCAGCCACCAGACCGGCACTCGAAGGCCAACCCTGCCGGCGCGCCCCAGGGGCCGGTCGCGCAGCACCGCCCGC
>VXAA01000746.1:41939-75382 GCA_013399115.1 Anseranas semipalmata
GGCCCAGGCTGCCTCCGCGGCCGCTTCCGGCTCCGGCGGCACGTGGTGCGGGAGCCCGCCCTTAAAGCGGCCGCGCGGCCGGGCGTGGCGGCAGGTGCGCGGGGCAGGAGCTGGCCGGGGCCGCTTCCCTTCCTCGGCCAGGTGCTGGGGGGGAGAGGGAAAGTTAGAGCTCCTGGGCCGTTACCGAAACGTGGAGCTGTTGTCTCCTTCCTGCAGCTTCATTAAAATCTGCTAAATGTACTATTTATCTCAGTTCCCAACCCTCCCAACCACTCTGAAGCACGGTGCTGTGCGCTACATCGTTTTTAGATGCTGCCTCCCCCCGGGCTGGCTGAGGTTAAGCGCTTCCACGCTACTGGCAGCGCAACAGCAGAGGGAGGGCAGCCCGCAGCCAGACTGGCGTGACCGGTCCCTTGTGCTGCAGGCAGGCCACAGCGGCCACCAGGCACGGTGGTGGTCCATCGGGGACGTGGGCCTGCTGCAGGCCCACCACAGGCGTGCGGCAGTTGGCTGGCTGGCACTTCAGAATCCGATGCGCGAGGCCCCGCTTCCCAAGATGTGGCCGAACATCGCTTGCTGACAGAAGTAGAGGATTGTTTTCTCTCTCTTTGCTTCCACGTGGCCTTTGCTTGTTTTTCTCTCTTTTTCCTTTTTCCCCTTTAATTAAATTGTCCTTATCTTAACCCAAGAGCAGTGTGATGGAGTTTAGTTGGCCATCGGTGTGAAACTACCACAGATAGCTGGGAAGTAAAGAAAGGAGCTGACTTTACCCCACGTAAGTGCAATTGCTTTCCTTGGGGCAGACACAGGAGCGCTATGCTGATCGCTGCAGAGAGCCTACATAACTCCAGACATGTACATGCTGTTTCTCACTCTCATGCCACTAACTGTTGTGCATCCATCTTTCCTCTTGTCTGGGAACGTTATTACATCTGAACATGGTCGTCTTTAGAAATAAATTATTTACTGCGTCACTGCCAAAAAAGATTGTATGTGCTCTGTGCATACCTTGAAGGAACCAAGTGCTCTGTGAGATCTGGGGACAGTAAGAAGAGCCTGTTGGGGATGGAATTGCCAGTGTGATGGAAAAGGAACACAATTACTATCCGCAAGAAAAACCTGCTCCTGAGCTGTAAGGCTCTTTGAGTGGGGGAGGGGAGGGTGTTGGATGGGGGGAGGCAGGAGCAGGAGCAATAAAAGGGAAGGCAGACCAAAAATGGAATGGTATGGCAGCATCCAACACCAAAGCCTAGCTATTCTGAATTGCTGTCCAAAACAATTAGACTGTTTCTCGGCTACACAAAGAATTTACTCTTCACTCTAAATGTTTAGAGGAGCTTTGAGCTTAGGCATTCTGAACAATATAAGGTGAAGAGCATTCTAAAGCATATGAAGTACTACTGCTACAAGGCTAAATGTTTTCTGACTTTACTCAGTAAACTGCTTGATCAACTGCCTCTGGATTACCTTCTGAAAGCCTTTGACCGCTTGTTCTCACAGCAGCACTGTTCATGGCATGCTTTGCTCCACTTACAGGTCAGGATGTCTGTGCCAGAGATTCTCAGTGGATGTCATTCTGACACTGCACACTGCTCTTGACGTGAGCAGGAGTTTCTCAGTACTAGGACTAAGCCTACGGACTGCAGACCTCTGGTCACGTTAGAAACAATACATCCGTGCACTCACTTTGGGCACTGCCTAGGCCATTCTTCCCTCACATTCCTAGAAGCGTGATGAGACAGTTCTTCATATGGGATACATACTGTTCTCGCTCTCACTGAAGCATAAGGTGTGTTCAATGCAGAAAAAATGTTTTGAAGACTGAATCTGTTCTCTGACTGGAATAAAGAACGAACAAAGCAAACTGGCTGTAAAATCCAGTATACCCTACTGACATCAGCAAGCAAGCTTTCCTCCTGCCCTGCACAGAAACACTCGCTAATACTCTGGAACAAGCCACTCTGTCCTAGATCATCCCAAGATCCTGGCGGCTATCTTTTCTCTCGGAAGGGGGCGGGAAGCACACCCTACTGCCCTCTTCAGTCTCCACCCCTTTCAGTGGAGTTTCAAGTAGGACGGGAGCTGTTCAGAAAGATCATAACAGAGACGTGGAAAACAAAAACTGACTGGTCTGGGAAGGAAATCATCAGCAGAAAACAGAAGAGAAAAAGCAAAAAAGGTATGTGCTACTCTGCACCTGTTTCAAAAAGTGCATTTCTTGTTTTCAACATAATTGGCATTATCATTAAATAGTACTAAGTACTATTTAATAAATCCTACTAAGGTACCATGGTAGTTAACTAACTGAGCTATTGCCTTTCAGCTTTTGAAGATTTATAATGCTGGATAAAACCTCTAGCTTTCAGTTGCTTCAAGAAAGCCTCAGCAAGCTATTCCAGGGAAAGGGCAAATGGCCTCAGGCTCTGAACAGTTAGCAGGGAGGAGTCTCCTGCACAGAGAACATTTAGCAAAAGAACTTCAGATCAAGGAAGAGTTGCAGACGAACATTCTGATGATAAGGAGAAGCCCAGAGAGCCGGCTGTGAAAGGATAATTTATCATCTCCCTGGGAGATCAGACTACGCATTTCACCCCAGGCTCCCAACCAGGATTATGGAGGGACAGAGGGGAGGAGGGGGTGGGTCTTCCTAAACATGCTGCTTTTCAAATGGTAGGAAATATTGAGAATGATTCCCAAAAGGAAACCAGAGCTTGAAAGACCCATTTTCTCCAATGCCTTCGAAGACTTCGGAATCTTTTTTTAAAATTCTTTTCTCCAAAAGCAGGCATTTGTCCACTGTCATATTTTAAAGAGAAACAGTACAAGTCCGATACTCATCTGCTCAGTTTAGAAAAGGGATACAGCAGCACTTTCCCCAGAAGGCAGGAAAAGGCAGCAAGGACCTGCAGTCCTTTGTTTGATCTAGATCAAGACAGTGGTTTATCAGCAAGAGTTAGCGCTATAGATTCAGAATCGATACGAGTATTCTCAAATGGACATACTAGGTGACTGGGAGGGAAAGCTACTTTTAAGTGCTACCAATGACTTTGTTTGACCTTGATAAGCTATATCCCTTTTTTTAGGTCTTATGACACATCTGTAAGATAATACACACTCACTGCTTAGAAGAGCTGTTACTAATAAATTAATAGCCAAAATGTGCAATTTAAAGTATTCCTGATGATGATGCTTCAGCAAAGACAGTGCATCTGCAACATTCCTTATGAGGTCAGTTCCAGGTCTGTACTGAGGTATATGCTGCTAGTGCAACATCTGTACTGCGTGCAACAACTCATGACTTGCTGATCTGTTTGGTTAGTATGGAATACCCAATCTCCAGTGAAATGCTGTAACATGTTAGTTGCAATAATGTTTTTCTAGCTTACTCTGTTCCATAATGGCTAATATAAAAGGCATACAGAAAAAAAAATGTATAGAGCTGCCTCTTCTACGAGCAGAAAGCCCTCATTGCAAGCCTGGGTATCCACTGCAACAATTCACTCCATCCTTCATACAGTTTTAAAAACTTCCGCTTTTAGCCAAACCTCCTAATTCACCCCCTCAGTTCTACTTCCCTCTTCTCTCCTTTTCTCTTTCAAGGGGCAATATTTCCTTAGTACTCACATGTTCTAAATCTGATTATGAACAAAACAAGCAGCTTCTAATTCATTTAGAATTCTAAAAGAATTAAGCCTAAGAGACACTCTAAATTTAGGGTATATCTTTTTTTTTACTGTACCTTAAAAGTGTAGAATCAGAATGTCAGAACAACACATCTAGGCCTCTGGCTTATTGCTAGAGTACTTCTTGATCAGAGAGGAAGCAAAGGGTGACAGCAGCAGGCACAGACTGCTTAGGAGAGCCCTACCAGAAAGTACATTGCTCGCAAGTTTCTGTTTAGAGTCTTGTAAACATGGTATTTTTCAAACAGCCCTGTGGTTTCAGTTTGATAGGGCTTATCATTCAGAACATTCCAATTGACTGGCACACATCGCACCTTTCTCAAGACTGAAAACAAACATCTGACAAAATCTGTTACCAGTTTTCCATGCACAGTGGGACACCAGCCACCAATGGTTGGAAAGGCATGGAAGAGGGGAAGGAGGAAGGAAGGGCTGTAGCATTGTAATGTAAGCTAGCCTGAACAGGGGCAGGAAAAATAACTGGAAGAAAGTATGCGGTATCTGATGCAAGGCAACTGCAGGGATACAATCTATAATGCTCTGCACTGTAAGTATGTACAACATAAGACTAGAACCTACTTGCATAGCAGACTATATGGAATAAACTTGATTATAACATTAAGCCACTCAGGTACTCCATAAATAGAGACTCTTTTCAGTTTCCAAGACTGAAATGCCCCCCTTTTTTTTTTTGTTTAAAATGTTTCTCCCCCTCATTCAAACTAGCTGTAGTTCTAGCTATAGTTCCTGCTGGTTTCAGACACCGAGGACATTTTCCAAGATATTAGTTAGGTCAGCTTTACCACTCTGACCTCCCCCCAAAAAGCATTGCCAGCGTTGCCCTGTTTTCAGAGCATCTTAGCATGCACCTCAGAAATAAGGTCTCAGCAGTTGTTATTTATGGTGCTTCCCACAGAGAAATTCTAACAAAACAGCTCAGGTAAGTAGTTTCACTTCATGAACCTCTCCTACAAAAGGTCTTAGCTAGCAGAATCTTGTTTCTTAAAGCTGTCAGCAAGAAATTCCAGCCTCCTCCACAGATAGCAACAAAGATGACCAGTGGTGCTAGCAATGAGCAATTTAAAACCCTGCATCTGCAAGATTCAGAACACATCCCTGCATACCTCCAAGCATGAGCAACAGCTGCAGGGATTAAGGATAATGTAACACAGGGTTTCAGCAGCAACCAAATGACTTCCGGGTGACAGTTTGGATTGTGCATCGCAACTTTAGGAACTGAGTTCAGATGCAGTTAGCATATTCCTGTGAATTCAATGCCTGTTTGGAAAACTCTTATAGTTTTTATAAAGGCTTGCTGTATAATTCAAAATGCATCCTAAGAGGTCAGAAAGGGCTTGGAAGTATATGGAGACTACTACAAAACCTGCATACATCCCTGAGACATGCTCTGAACCACAAGGATTTCATCCTTAAGACGTGACCCAAAGATAACACTTGGAGTAACTATGGTTCTCAGAAGCTGTTCTGTGAATCTCTTCAGTCTGACGTGCAACTTAATCTCCCCTTTGTGCAGGCTAATAATGAAAAAACAGAGCATAAACTATCCAGTATGTTGTAGAGCAGCCCTACAGATTGGGAATGGAAATGAGATCTTGCCTGCTGCTCTACCTCATCCCCATCTCTTGCTGCATATAGGAGGCATTACATTTTTTTTTAAAAGGAAGAGAGAAAATGGACCCCTGGTGCTGGACTTGTTCAGAGCATGGTGGGTTCCCATCTACATCACGCTCATGATTCATCTTAGCCATACAGACTGGCTGCTATAGCTGTCTTGGTTAACATGGATGATCAAACTAGATCTGTTTACACTAGTGATTACTCATGTCTCATTCAATTGTAAAAAACAGCCACTATTACTGCATGCAGGAGTAGCTATTACTTTTAAGAAGAAAGTTACAGGTTTAAGAAAGGAAAAGTTATTTGTCTTATAATAAGAGTTTAGATTACATAATAATGATAACTCCTATTCTTAAAAGCTATGACACAAATGTGAAAAATCGATAATACCTTCCCAGTTTTTCCACAGATGTATTTGGTCCTTGCTATATAATGTCATGTTTCCAAAAAGTTCCATAGGCACTAATTTTCTAAACTTATAATCACTGAAAAATCATTTGTATCCATCTCAATAATTTAAAATTATGCCATGAACAACTGCCTCCCCCCCCAGTAACAGAGTCCTGTTAGTGCACCAAGAAATCCTGATTTCAAGTCCTCAAATTCAGCTGTGTTTCTAAATATAAAGCAGAACTTCTCTAGCTGCCAAACTCATGCTATTAAGGAGAGGCTTTACTGTAGTTCTTTTACATAATCTGTTTGCCTGCTCTTTTACAGTTACTAGAAGGTCACCAAGATTAAAAAAAAAAGGGGGGGGGGGGGGGCAACAAAAACTTTTTCAAGANNNCAACATAGATATTTTCCAGAGATTTTCCCTGCAGGGATTAACAGAGAAGCCAGAAGCCCACAACAAGCACATTGCCTTCATAGGCAACAGAGCACCTCAGGGAGCCCTTTACTGCCTTTTTCTGTCGCATCCAATGCATTTTTCTGGTGTGAAGATGAGATGAGAAATGTCACAGTCCAAGAAGGGAAAAAAAAAAATGTATTGCCCAGTTTCGGCCATAACATTTCCACGTACTAAGGACTGATGCTGTGTTGTGAAGACACCCCCTGCTGCTCACAAAGTTTTCTCTGCCCAGCGACTGCCCCAAACCAGCCAGCACTCCAACAAAGTCTCTTGGCCTCAAGTGAAAGAAACCATTTGTTTTCCCTCCTTTGTCAGGAAACAAACTGGGGGAAGGGAACCGAGCACAGGATGTTAACAAATCTCCCTGCAGTCAGCAGCTACAGAAACCTAAATTCATGCTTCTGCCAAGAAACTGCCTACTCAAGGCCAGATAGAAATACATTTTGCTACAGTAAGAAGAAATACAAAGGGATCACAGTACCAAATGGCCTTCCTATAGTTATTTGTGTCCAGGTCGGGCAGGGATTTCACCAGGTAGGAAATTAAACATCTGATATGGGAAGAAGCAGATTTTCAAAGCAAATGAGACGAATGGAGGCAGACATCCAGATTCATCCTTAACGCCAGCCATGGCTTACCAGATGGTGATCTCCCAGAGGAGATCACTGTTGGTTCTCTCCCAACACTGCCTCTGTCAGAGACTGACAATGTAACTCAGTCTGGATGAAGCAGAAAATTTTCACATGGGATAGAACAAGGTTTTGTCTGAAACATAAAGCTGCTGAAGGGGTTTGAGGGAATAAGACATGCAGTTGTGACTACATGGAAGCGACACACAAAGAAATGCTGTAACAATTGAAAGCACCAGACCAAAAGCTAGCCTGCCACACTCAACATACTCTCAATTTTTAGAAAAACATATGACAATAGCAGAAACTAAAAGCTTAGCAGGGGCAAAGAGGGAGAAGCTGCAGAAATACTGAAAAACAAAGACATAGCAATGCTGTCCCCACCTATCATCACCATCGTCTCCTTGCCAATGCAATCCATCAACAAGCAGTAAGACCCTCTACATAAGAGATAAGCCCTCACTCTCACCCAAAGAAGCAGTCTGTGCAGAAAATACAAATCCTCTTAAACCACTATCATCAGCAGATTTCTGCACCCCTGCAAGAGATCTCTTGGATGGGACTCAGTGACCTGAATCTCAGTTAACACTTTCTAATCAACGTTACATCCCTTTATTAGACGAGTCATCTCTTTAATGGACACGATACTGTTGGCTTCCAGCAACCTTGGGAGAAAGGACTTGGAATTTCCTTCTACCAGTGTTATTCCCTAGGAAACACACTCTTCCAGACCCAAAAGGTTATGCTCTAGGTTGTAGGGTTTCTACATGTATCAAGTATACGCACAACTAGGTCCAGCCTGGCAGTTTCCTCTGTTCAGGGACACCAGGACAGGTAGGCCTAATTGCTGAGAACTGCAGAGTAGAAAGTGGGACTTAACGTAAAAAGCATTTTCATCATTTAAAACCTTAATTTAAACTTGCTACTTTGAATGTTGTTGACTCTGTAAAACACCTTTGTTCAACGTTTTTATTTTTTTAAACCTCTATAGATAACTTGAGATCTGGAGGTGATGTGGAAAACACTCCCATGTCTCCTCCTGCTGGTGGGAGCAATCACGACTGCTCAATGCCAGGTAAGAGGGTAATGCATCGAGTAATGCTCTTGCCATCTTCAGGCACCCAACCTTGTTTTCAGCAGCACTTCCTTACCAGTGACTCCAGCTGACTGCATCAGATAAAAGGAGGATCTGGTTCTATCACTAGAAATCAGAGAAACGAAAGCCACACAAAGCAATCTATGTCTAATCTGGGATTTCTAGTAATGTATTATCCTGCCTGGTTTCCATTTCAGTAAGCAAGTCATCTCCAAATCTTCCTTGTGCATCTGTTCAGCCAGATACCACTCGCTGTTAGAGTTCCATCAATGATAACCCTTTCATTTTCTTTCTGTTGGCCTCACCTTCATCATTACTCTCAAGTACTAGACACTGATGGTTCCCCACGTCCCCTCACTATAAGCTTCACATTGCACAGCTTGCTTGAATAAACCCTGCACAACTCTAAAACGTTTAGTATCTTTCTCAAAAAATTGCTATCCCAGCCTTCCTCTTTCTTTTTAAGCCGTTCTTTCTTTTGTGCCTGATCACAGGAGTTTTCTAAATGGGTTTCATCCTTAAAACTTAAAAAAATATGTATTTTATTTAATTGGCTGCAGGAGATGCATCTCTACCTTTCTCCTCCTTCCTCCCACCCCAATTTCAGTATTTAAACATGACAGATAACAAGTGAAAGTCTTGTACCAAAGGAAGGATCACACACCATTGCATACACATGATCCATTCCATGCTGAGCTCCTATTATGACTACCTAATAAGACGTCCTCTGAAAAAAAAAAAATCAAAGCTAATCAAGGTACAAAGGCCCACAGGGAAGCTTGCAAGTGAAAACTGCTGAGCAAAAATAACTTCTTGTTCACATTTATGTCTCTGAAAATCATTTGCTTGGACCTCCTGCAAATAGCAGAAAGCCAACAAGCTTTAACTAGCAGTTGCAATGCCCCCAAGAGCACATAATCACTTCACACACGATGCAAGTACATCACATCACCAAGTTCACATCACTCAAATGACAAGTAATAACCTCATAATCTGTGGCAATTCAATGATTTGCAGTTTTCAGTACCCACGCTGAAGTACTAAAGGCACTTTTCACTGCCCTCTTATTTGCAGGACCTCAAGAAGAGGACTGGCTCTTTGGAGGCACTTGTTCTCTCATTTTTCTTAAGAGAGCAGTTACTCACAGAATTAACCTTCTTTGCTTGCAGGGCTGGCACATGCGTTACAAACGGGGAGCCAGATCCAGAGGTAAGCCAGGCAAACTACAACTGCATGACCTGGAGCTTTATGAACACAGGAGAGGAAGGCAGATGATGCTGAGGGAATAGAGCCTGAAAGCTGTTCTCCATGGTTATGGGGGGAAAATCCAAGAATGGCAGATTCAGCAGGCAAAATACTAGAGTACTAATACCATCCACAGCTCAAAGAACAAAGTTTTCCCCTCCTCTGTTCTTCAATAGCAGAATAGAACATCCAGCAGCATAATAGCGAGAGAGATAGGACAATTTGGGTCTGGGAAGGAGGAGGGTGGCCTGTTAGACAGATGCTCCCATCATGGATACTTTTTATCCTGGAAAGAGAAAAGAGTTCCTTTGCTAAGCCAGGTCTTTTCCCTGAATCTCTAAAACAGGGTTTCCCTTCTCTACTTACAGCCATTTGCACAGACTATTCATCTGGAGAAATATACCAGCACAGAGGGAGCTGGCTGAGACTCTCAGGGAGCAGAATAGAATACTGTAGGTGCGACAGTGGTCGGAGTCGCTGCCACACTGTGCCCATCAGAGGTGAGTATGAAGAAGAAAAAGAAAGGAAAAGGTGGGAGGTGACAGACTGTCCATCTGATCATCCTAAAGAAGAACTCCATTGTCAGGGAAGGAATTACCACACAGAAAACCTAGCTTGAAATGAAAGCATTAATATACACCAACTCAGGCAGAACTAAGGAGTAATGGACAAGAGGCTGAGAAAGGCTCCTAATAGCGTATGTGGAGAGAATGGAGCATAGGAAGAATGTAGCACTACACACATATAGGCAGGGGAAAGTAGAGCAGGCTAAAGGAGACTGATGGGAGAGGGACAGATGGGTATGTTGCCAGCTGCTTACTTCTGTGAATTCTAACTGCTTGTTGGCTTTTGTTCACTGCACAGCCTGCACTAGGAATAAATGCTACAATGGGGGCCAGTGTTCACAGGCGTATTACTCCCCACAGCTCTTCATTTGCCAGTGCCACCAAGGTTTCTCTGGGAAGCAGTGCGAAATAGGCAAGTATACTACATCAGCTACTGTGAACAATGCTGCTGGTTTTAGCTGTGTAGTGCAGAAAGAAGAGGTACTCAGAAATTGCTGCTGTATACTGGGCTCTCTGTTAAGTTGTATCTTTTTACGGTAAAGCTAATACCACAAAGAACTTTTGAGAAGGACACCTGGGTTGTTCTTAGTATCTCCTGATAAAACACTAAGTTTTGAAGCTGAAGACATTTGTGTATACTTACAATTTGCTTGGAAAGACATTTTCACCATCTTACAAGACAAGGCACTTGGGAGCCAAGTTTAAACAGAACGGAGGCAGGAGAAGCAGAACGTGTGATGCTGTCCTTACAGTGACACTATGTTCCCTTTTGCTCAGATACTGAAGTTAAGTGCTACAAAGATGCCGGAGTAACATACAGGGGTACATGGAGCATGACAGAGAGTGGGGTTGAATGCCTGAATTGGAATATCAATGGCTTGATGGACCGGACATACAGCGGCCAAAGAAAGGACGCTGCTGAACTGGGACTGGGCAATCACAACTATTGCAGGTGAGGGGCTCGTGGCACAGGTCAGAGCTGTAAGAACCTGCCCATTCTGAGAGCTTGGGGCAAAAGAAAGGCTGTTTGCAACAGCCTAATACCAGCCACAGAACACTGCACACAGGTGCAAATACAGTGCAGTCCAAGAGCAGCAATTGCAACTTTTGTAGATAGATCTCAACTTCTGATCTATCCAGAGTAGATGTTTATGACGGACTACAAAATGCACGCCTCTCTCACCCCATAGTCTTTCCCTTGTGCCCGTTTGCACCTTTCTCAGTGCCTAAAAGTCCCTTTGCAAGCCAGTTTCCTGCCACCCTGGCTGCAGATCTAGATCCTCCTCAAAACTCTAAAATATAGTGCTTCCTGCAAATGAACTAAACTGCACAAACAAGTTATCCAGTCCTGCTACTACTGGCTGTCTCACCCTCACCTCCACATACTCCATGCTTTTATAATTAAAAAAAGAATACAAATGACTTTTGATGGTTCAGCCCACCTCTTCACTGCTAAGCAGATCAAGTTGCTGAACTAGATGGCACACTTGAGACTAATAATGATAGCTTTATAATGATGCATAATGTCTTAATAATATTGCATAATTGCATAATGCATAACTCTTTCAGAAACCCAGATGAAGACTCCAGACCTTGGTGCTATATCTATAAAAGTGGAAAGTACACCTGGGAACACTGCAGTGTGCCCTCCTGTTCAAAAGGTACATGCAGGACAGGGAACGGACTTTAGAGCTTCCATGATTCACTGCATATATAAGGGTTCTCTGTGGACTTGTGCAACTGAAAAGTTGATATTCTCATGTTAAATCATGTTTTAAGCTTTTAGTATTTATGACACAGAGAGACTGAAATAAGTATAGCTAATATATAGATGCCTTGACAGAAATCACAGTAGGAACAGCTGATGATTTACTTGCATCAGTTAACATGCAGCTTTCTTATTGAAGTGGGGAACATCAACTGCAAAACTGGAAGAGGCACAGATTACCGAGGGAGTCACAGTGTTACCAGTTCTGGAGCTACCTGTTTGAGGTGGAATTCTCAAATCATTGTGAGCAAGTTATATACCGCTTGGAGAAGAGATGCTTACCAGCTAGGCCTTGGCAGTCACAATTTCTGCCGGTATGTATTCAGTTATAGAATAAATTAAAAACAAAAACAAAAAAAATATAAAACAACAACAACAACAACAACAACAACACAGTAAGCTTCCTTGTGGTACTCCAGAGGCAGGGCTCTAGCTGTTTACATGGGTTATTAAAGCAGAAGAAACACGTTACAGCTGGGAATGAAGCTCACTGCCAATATAATCTTCATTCCACTTGACCTGTCTTGACCTTCCCTAACATCAGACTCCATAAATGGAAATTCCACATGCCCCTGTGCCCTCTGTATCTCTAGAAAAACCAAGAAGAATACACTCAGATCCCCATCTGCTTTCTTTAGGTGTCTCCTTCTCCCCAGACTCCCTGCAGATCTGGTGATACAAGTTTTTCTTCTCCTTCCTGTGCTGCAGGAATCCTGACAATGACAGCAAGCCCTGGTGCCATGTACTGAAAGGAAACCAGCTCACATGGGAGTACTGTAATGTGCCTACTTGCTGTAAGGATCCTAGCACTCCTGATTCTTCTCTTTCTTTGAGGCATTACTGTTCTGCATGTTGTAAGCCTCTTATAAGTAAAATAAGAGGTGGGAAAAAAAGCTGCTTGGGGTAAAAAAGGATTCTGTGACTCAGCTGTCACAGAAGTACCTTCTCTGCCAGAACAGAAGACTGCAGAACTGGGGGACAGAAAAGACAGGGTTTCTTTACTATATTTTCCAAATCAGTACAAGTTTCCTAGGAAACAGGAATGAGTCAGATACTGAACAGCTCGTGCCAGACTGCCTCAATATGCAATGACAACTAACAGACTCTTAACCCAAACTTAGTGCAAGAGTTCCTGAACACAAAGCCTATTTCTGGATTTGCCATCCACAGCCACCTGTGGCATACGGCAGCGCAGAGTACGCCAGCATCGCATTAAATTCGGCTCCCGTGCAGACATTGAAGCTCACCCATGGCAAGCTGCCATCTTCGTGAAGTACCGCCGGGCACCTGGAGAGCACTTCCTCTGTGGAGGAATTTTGATCAGCTCCTGCTGGGTTTTGTCAGCTGCTCACTGTTTTGAGGAAGGGTGAGTTGAGGATTCAGTACTGCCTGGGAAATCATGACAAAAAAATCTGGAGAATGGAAGCATCCAGTATTAGCCTTACTGGAAGGGTGAAAGATTTGAAAAAGCTATTTACTCCACAAAGTAATTCTACAGTAAAAGATTATAGAGTTAAATGTGACCAACATTACAGGCAGGCAAACTAGCTGTAGGACATTAAGGTACCACAGCAGAATATCAAATAGCTGAAGAAGCAAGCTGTCAGTATAGAATGCAGAGCCATCTGAAACTTGATAACAGCAAGGGCCTTACAGAGGAGGTTTGCCATGGTGGCTCCAAGCAATTAGTGCAAAAAACTAAGGCAAATAGGACATCTGAGGTGAAACTGCTTGGGCGATAAAGTAGTAATAATGCTAAAATAAGAAAAGCGGGAAGTCCAACAGCACATCTTCAAGGGAAGGGTTCACTCCAGTTAACACAGGAAGAAAGTAAAACTCTTACATTTTTCAGCTTTAGTACTAATCAGCTGAAGATTGTGCTGGGCAGGACTTCGCGAGCAACTCCTGAGGAGAATGAACAGAAGTTTCAAGTGAAGAACTACACTGTGCATCAGAGATTTGACTCAGAAAATTACAACAATGATATTGGTAAGAACTTCTCTGACCTCGTGATTCGATAGTTTATGTTTTGCTCAAGCTTGATGTTAGTCAAGTGATATTTTTTTCCCCCTTTAGCTCTGCTGCAGTTGAAATCTGACACAGAAGACTGTGCTATTGAAACAAACACTGTGCGTGCCGCCTGCCTCCCAACACCAGAATTGCAGCTGCCTGACTGGACTGAATGCGAGATCTCTGGTTATGGCAGAAATGAAGAATGTAAGTAGAAGATACACCGTGTCCAAAGTCAGGTCCTCCTGCCCTCAAAGAATTCAAGCCCTTAGCATCGCTTAATGTGTGACACCCNCAACGCTCCAAAACATACGTGTAAGTGGAACACACACAAAAACAAGTTTTGGTCCAAGTTATTTCGTTCATCTGAGATCTATCAGCTGCCTGGGCTAGTGGAATCTTCCTTGAAACTTTCCAATGGTAAAAACACAGAAAATGACACAATGGATAATGCAGAAAATTTGCAGTCAAGGCTCCCACACTTCTGCTGTACTGAGATATTTATTGTATTTAATATTAAACTTAGATATTGTCATTTTGACAGAAATCCATTTCTGTCGAGATTTAATATACTATACAGTTGCAGTAGTTGCATTATTCTAAAAGATGCATTGGCTGTGCAGTGATCAGCAAAAAAGCTTAAGAGGTAACAATCCCAGATATACATTGAAAGGCCAGCTAAATGAATTAGAATAGTTCAGTTGGGAGGGACCTACAAAGATCATCAAATCCAACTACCTGACCACTTCAGGGCTAACCAAAAGTTAAAGCACATTACTGAGGGCATTATCCAAATGCCTCTTGAACACCGACAGGCATGGGGCATCAATCACCTTGCTAGGAATGGTTTTTAAAAGGGAGCTACTTTAAAAATCAAAGCCAAACAAAAAACAAGAATAAAACCTGTCTGGAGGTGCACACAGTCCGACCTATATTTCAAAAAGAAAAACACAGTTCTTATTTTACTGGCATTTTCTACTCATTTCTTTTTATTGTCTTTAAATTGTAAACACTGAGGCAGAGACTGAAGCATCCATCGTAACAAGACCAAATCATGATTTGAGCCGTTAAGGTTTTTTGGAACGGACTTGAAAACTTAACATGAGTGTACCATAAAGTGTTTGTAAAGTGCTTTTAAAAGCTAGTCCTTATCATTGTTTACAGGGAGTACAGAATAAACTCTTTCAGAGCAAAAGGATGCTGCAATGGTAATTCAAAACTAGACTGAAAAATCAATCCTTCCAACGTTCAGCTTTGTGCAAATATGCAGAAGAATAAAAACAACACACAAAACAAGAATAAATCCATTGCATTCCAAAATAGCACACGTGTGCATTCCTATCCAGTTACTCAGTATTGTGTACAACAAGGCATCTGTTTTTTCTTAACAGTATTCTAATACTAAAAAGTCAGGATCCCATTTCATACAGGTAGTGATTTTTAGATGCACTTCCTATTCCTTCATTTAATTGATGTAATTTGTGCAAAGACTTATTCATCCAAGAAACCTAGCAGTCTGATTTGCAGCCAGTAAAAACCTCTGTAACATTGCTAATATTGCTTGCTAAAGAAGCAATATTCTCTCTCAACTAGATTAAAGTTGTTCTCACAAGCAAAGCAGAACCCTCAAGAATTAAAAAAGACCCTCTGGCAAGGAAATTTTGCCACCCTCCCCTCCTGCCACTAGCTAGTTTTGTGTACACTCCCCCAGACTGCAGAAAATGAAGTGCAAAGTTTTTACAAGTATATATATTTTCATGTCCCTTCCAGTTTCTCCCTTCTATTCAGAGCACCTGAAGGAAGGCCACGTCAGACTATTTCCAGCTAGTCGGTGCACAACACAGCATCTAGACAACCGGACAGTTACAGACAATATGATATGCGCAGGAGACACAAGGCACCTTGATGATGCCTGCAAGGTAAACTCAACTCTGTTCCTCTTTTCTTTCTTTCAGAAAATAGTTTAAGGAAGTCCCACATCTGACTACATGAAATTCTAGTGGACTTCTGTTCAATAGAACAGAACAGAACTGCTGGCTCCTCTTTAATTTTTTTTTTTTCCTTTCCTCATAGCTGGGAATGCAGCCCACATTCAGTCAAGCAAACCAGAATATAGACTGAAAATTCCAAATACAGGAAATATCACAAAACTGAGCAGGAAACTCCACCTCAGCAGGGTTTCCTATTATTTTCTCTTATGTGAGCAAGCAAAACATTCATCAGGAGGTTCTGTAAGACAAGTGGGTGCCACTCTACTGGAAAGTGGAGAATAGAATGATAAAGGCCAAAAGATAGTGGAGAATGAGCAGCTGTAACATGAGAAACAGGAGGGCACACATTAAATTATAATACCTAAAACAGATCGACACCTCTTCAGTTTCAAAATCTCTTTAATAATCATGCTTTACTATTACTTGCAACAGCATAAAGCAGCCTGGACCTTTATAGTTTGAAGAGTATTTCTTTTTTTGTTCTTAACAACAATGCCTCACCTACATTTCATAAATAACTGCCATACAAAGTTAGACACTTCAGTGTTAGATAGTTTGGGGTCTCTCCCCTGATATGAGAGGAACACTAACGGAGGCTGCCTGGAACACACAAGTTGCTTATGTGAAAGCATTGTTATTAAGAGCATTGGAAGCATGGCGTCTCTTGATTTGTCAGTATACTACATGGGATATTTAGGAAAACACAAGGGATGGCATCTAGTGCACCATTAAAGCCAGTGAGGGGAAAAAAAACAATACAAAGCACAAACCGAAAAAGAAGGAGCTTCTTTACTAACCTGGTACTTCTCTGCAGGGTGACTCTGGAGGGCCTCTGGTCTGTATGAAGGACGATCGCATGCATCTAATTGGAATCATCAGCTGGGGAATAGGCTGTGGCCGCAAAGACATACCTGGTGTTTATACGAACGTGAATCGTTATCTTGACTGGATTCAGGACAACATGAAATCCTGAGGAAGAAAAACAAACTCTCCACAATCTTGTGGCCATGCCCTCGCAACTTCCTTTGGGGTGTTTTAAGGATGTTGACAGGGCATCCTGGTTGCCCAGATGCTTCTGACTTTCAGTACAAAAGGAAGACAAACTGCCACGTGTGGTAAGGGCACATTCTCAAATTATTCCCCTTTCCTCATTACAGGTTATCAGAAACTGAGTCCTTCCCTCCCTCCCCATTTCCAAATTTTCTCCTTTCATCAAATCTCATGGGTACAATTAAAAATAAATGATGCCTTGCAAAATCTGAGCTATATTGTTTTGGGAATGGGGGTGAGCTGAAGGCAAAGGGGACAGATTTCATTTCCTGAAACTTTCATCTCCCTCTTTAGAGGGAACAGGACTCAAACATTGTGAAGTATATTCAGAAACACATGGACGTATGTCTTTCACAAAGGGGATTGTTTATTATTCACATTCATTCCCACAAACCCCTTCCCCACCCCTCCTCCTTGGAGAACTATTCTTTTCTAGCATGTAAAGCATGGGACAGAGAAAACTTTCTCCTTTTGAACAAGGGGCTGGAAGAGAAAAATCTCATGTGGAAACACATGAACGTATTTTAAAAAGTGCAACAGAAAGACATGTACTTTCTTACCCAAAACACAGCTGCCTGCAGTAAAACACAGCTGCCTGCAGTGAGGTGAATCCTTCAAGGGAGTCTTCAGTTTGAGCCCTTACTCTACACAGACTCTTTCTAGCTTGGGCTGTTCCCATTTGGGACTCACAGAGCAAAAAGAACACATTGTGTGATGTCCACTGCACAAACACACTATAATAACACTTTTTTTTTTTTTAGGGGTGGGGTGTAAATAAATAAGTAAATAATCTTTTGATGGACTTGTCTATACAATTCTGAATTTTACTTTTTTTAATACCATACAGAAATTTTAAGCTATTCTGTGCTTGTCTGGTTTAACAGTAAGCTTTCCACCACTGCAAAAACAACTGACAGGTCTAAACTTGTCCACCAACGTATTAAAATCTATGCTTACTGACTGAATTTACAACTGCAGTCTTCCTAACACAGCATCAACAATGGATTTGCAAATAAAAATGCTATTTCTTATTTGGCTGTATGTTTATAATAAATTCCAGTTAGGATTAAGCTCTTCCCTTACGAAATTTTACTTTGGTTATTTAAGCTGGTTTCAGACTCCAAGAGATACAGCAAAGCTGTAGGCATGGGCTACTTATTTCCATTACAATGTACCACTTGCTTTTTCAGTTTGGAACAGATTCATCAACAGAGTCAAAGCTTAAGCTATCCGAACAAATACAGGATTACATGCTTGTTCGGACATTCTGTTCTTGCAGTTGCTTTTCCTCCTCGCAAGAACTAAGTGTTTAGACCATAGAATGGTTTGGGCTGGAAGGGACCTTAAAGATCATCCAGTTCCAACCCCCCTGCCACGGGCACGTACACCTCCCACTAGACCAGGCTGCTCCAAGCCCCATCCAGCCTGGCCTTAAACACTTCCAGGGATGGGGCATCCACAGCTTCTCTGGGCAACCTGTTCCAGTGCCTCACCACTCTCAGAGTAAAGAGTTTCTTCCGAATATCTAATCTAAATCTATCCTCTTTCAGTTTAAAACCATTACTCCTTGTCCCATCCCTACACTCCCCGATAGAGTCCCTCTCCAGCTTTCCTGTAGACCCCCTGTAGGTACTGGAAGACTGCTATAAGGTCTCCCTGAGCCTTCTCTTCTCCAGGCTGAACAACCCCAACTCCCTCAGCTTGTCTTCATAGGAGAGGTGCTGCAGCCCCCTGATCATCCTCGTGGCCCTCCTCTGGATTCGTTCTAACAGGTCCATGTCCTTCTTATACTGGGGGCCCCAGAGCTGAATGCAGTATTCCGGGTGGGGTCTCATGGGAGCAGAGCAGAGGGAGTGAATCACCTCCCTCGATCTGCTGGCCACGCTTCTTTTGATGTAGCCCACGATCAGGTTGGTTTTCTGGGCTGATAAATATGGAATAGGTAGAAATTGTAACACCAGCCTTATCTGCCACAGAATCAACACTTCACTTTTTGACTATTAAATTTCTATAGATTATGATCTCTTATGAAAGCAAAAGCTCTCTTTAGTGTAGCAGGGCAGAACAAAGGACAAGTGTAACTGTAGCCTCTTCAGTTCCCTGCTAGACTTACATCCACAAGTAAAGATCACATCAAATTAATCAAAGGCTGTATTTATCCTTTAACAGAAAACAGGACAGGTATAACCATGACACCATGAACCAGAACCTCAATGATTAACACCGAGCAAACATTACTTGCATTGCAATTGCTGTGCAACGCTAAGTGGTGTCTATACACTTTGTAAGAGTTAAACCCCTTAAAGAGATACTTTCTAAAACAACTGAACAAGAGAAAGAGAAAGCAGGTGCAACTACCGTTTTATAGAGGGAAAAACTGACACTAAGGCTAGAAAGGAAGTTCAGCTTTGGTATCAACTGGGCATTGTAGCTGGAAAACTTGTCTGTTGTATTTGGTAAATTCAAGACATAACTCAAAAGGTTTACTCTCTCAGTTTTAAGGAGCTCTCTGATGACCTATCACAGCCTCTAGTTAAATAGAGGAACTTAATGAATAACTATGGAAGAGAGATTTGGTAATAACCATTTCCTCAAATGGCTATTGTACACGGCAACATTACATCCTTCCAGGAAGGGGTCTTTCTAGATACCAGCCTAGAAACTGAGCTCAAAGAGATCTTCCCAAATATCCTCAAAGAAACGCTGGTGTAAGCTCAGGTAGCTTCACTAATGAGTCCTCCTTCAGTTGTCTAGAATATGGAAGACATCTATAAAAAAGTCACGGTTCTGTTTTTTGTTAAATGTGTTTTAATAAGTATTAACCATAAGAAAAAGACGATTGCTATTCTTTTCCCCTAAACCCATTTCCAAGTGCTGCTGTGCCTTGCTACCCTGGCATTTGCAAACCTGTTGAATATTTGCAGCCCGTAAAACACCTGAAACTGTTTCAGTGACTAACACATTAAGTGCCCTCAGGAACACAAATTTTTGTTCTACGATTCAGGCAGTCCATTAAAAATACATTATTAGAGCTCAACGCGATCTAACAGCCACCAATGAAATGTAGCTGAACTACACCTGCTACTTAAATCTTTTAGAAACATTTATCCTACAAAAACGTAAGTTACAGAGAACTGTTTTACATCACAGCCATTACCTGCTCCTTGAAAATACTCCTATGTGAAATATCCAAGGTGACAAGAGAGCTGTAGAAGCCTTAGCTCTTTTCTCTGCACTGGCTGCTTCCTTCCATCCTGGTCTGACACCTCCTCTGTGGCCGACTTAAGAAAGCGTTATCCAGAATCAACTGTAAATTTTTCCAAATGCCTCTTTATCCCTCATTTTGAAACAGATTCCTAAATTGGGAGATTTACCAAATCCCAGTCAAGTAACTAGAACTTGTGATCTCCAGAGTTACTGCTACTTCTCAAACATTCTACTTCTCAAAAATTGCTGCCACCTAGCTCATTGCATTTAACTGCATTTCTCTGGCTTGTTTACTCATTATAACCCTCCCTGATGAAAATCCCCAAGATGTTTCCCATCTCTACCACGAGCTTTTCTTCTTCTCGTATTTTGCCTTCTTGTCCTCTTCTAGCACACAGCGATGCCATCTTGAGACAAGGTTTAAGACAATGACTGCCATTTGCTTGCCTCATCTGTCTGCACTCTTTGCAGTTGATAGTCACATTCAAATTATTTCAGAACACGAGTCAGCACCAGCACTCACTATAACTGAAGTACCCAGCTACACCTCACATTTCCCTCCAAAGCTCCTTACATCATCACCTCCCAAGCAGTCTCACTGGAGTTCTCCCCTGCTCCCCCCGTTATCTTTCATTCTATAAGAACTTGCAGCCATCTTAGACTGAGATATAGAAACCTCGTCATAAGGGCCAGACACCTTTATGCATATAAAAAGTCTCTCAAAATCTCAAATAACATGAATAATTTCAGCAGGGAAGAAAAAATACTTTAAAAAACAAAGTTACAAAGCCAAAGGACAATATAAGCACCTGAGGAGCAGGAAGGTGAAGAGGTATTTCATCATCTTCATAATTAAAGCACAGCCTTTAGCCTGCTCACCAAAACCCTATCTAGTAAACAAAAATGGTTCGGCTGCGTTTCTAAAGACAGGTTTACTGAGGTTCTAGGAAGAGATTGGCACTGCTTTTGGGAACATTATAAAGAAAAATTATTAAGAAAATGATTAATTTTAGCTTTTCAGACAGTGACTTATTCCCAAGCTTACGATCTCAATTGTATAAAGATGTTTATCTCCCTAAGGTACCCACTATCCAAGGTCCAGTTGGTGTAATTTACCTTCATCCTCAAACTCCAACTGTGCATCCTGTAAAGCCCACACAAACCACTCTGAAATGACACAGATGATAGGTAAAAATTAATTTTATTGATGCCCTTGTTGAAGGTTATATTTGCACTGAATATGCTCAGCACTACGGCCACCTGCTGTAGCATTCATCAGTTGCACTTAAAACTGCAATTCCAAAGGAAGATGTCACTCATCCACTGCAAATATTCCATCACAGGCAAACCAGAATTTATGTTATCCTTCATTTAGGGTCACCTTGTTCTGTTCACAAGCATGAACTACACATGCTGGACTCCACAGCCACCTGACAAATGCTGTAGTCCATAAGCTGCTTGCTGTACATATGACAAGTTCTGCTACCAGAGAAATTAACACATTAGCATCTAGTGGCCAAAGAGCACATTACAAACAATATGGAACAGTGCACAGCCTCTCATTTCATATTTATGCTATACAGAGAGATGCAGCACAGACTGGGATGGGCTTATACAGCAACAGCTCCTGCAGAAGAGATGGTCCCAGTAAAAAATCCAACATAGGCTTGAATCCACCTGTACAGCAGCTAACTGAGACAGGAACTGGAATGAGGCACAGCCAGAAACATCACAAAGGTACCAAGACATAATTATTTCAAATAAAGACATAAGCGAGCAGGAAAACATTAGTATCACCTTCATTTGTAATAGGCAGGCAGAAAGAAAAATAGGTTCCAACAAGTTACTAGGATAGTGATTGTCTTCATTTAGCTGCAGCTTCAGTTTCAAAGAGAGTTTCCATCAGAGTGCTATGTCTCCACACAAACGCTTGTCCTACCTCTGCCTCCTCCCTGGCTCCCCAAAGAAGCTAGGAGAAACCCCAGCTCCAAATATTGAGTAAATAAGAACAGGAAGAATTACATTCAGATGTCACCTCCCATCAGTTATAAGGTAACAAGGGCTACGAATAGCCCTTCATAGGATCCCATACTAAGATTTGGATGGGTTTCCAGTCTATCCCCAAAGATTCGAGATACTTAATGACCAAGATAGATTATGAAGTACCAAGGAAAAGTTTTCATTTTTTCACCTCCTCCCTGTGGCACCACCCCCAATCTCAGGCTTCTTAAAATCCTATCCAGGGTGGGAAAATCTACCTTTCCACTTCTTTCAGTCCCTTCGAGGCAGAATGGCCAGCTAATCTCTCTGCTGCCAAGAACTACAGCTCTCCAACCAAACATCCAGTGATGGAGAACGGCAGATGCCAGACCATCACACTGCAATTGAACTTTGTGGAAATTTAACTTCATATAATCTACAAAAATGATAAAAGTCAGCCAAAAACATAAGGAACAGGAGGTACAAAAGGGAATAAATCCCTAGAATTTCCTTCAAGGTAGCAAGATGAAGGTGATACAAACTTCTATCTGACTCACTATTCACAAGGGACCTGAACTCCTCACCCCTCTGCCATTGCTGCTAATACTTCAGGCTCAGCTAGGGATGAGATAGCTTCAGGTTAACCTTACTCTTCCCTAGGGGCTCCCCAGCACCCTAAGCACTGGCTGTCCTGCTCATGCTACTACAGGCAAGGGAGCAACCCTAAATAGATGGGGGAGAGGCTATATCCAACAGCTAGGGATAGGAGAAACAGGAAAGTGCTCTTCCTCACTATCATGATCCTCTAGGTTCGGACTTGGAACTTGCCAGCCTTAGTCATGTATTTTATCCCCTTGAAGGGCTTGTACTTCTCCCCATACATGTCCAAGCGATTCACCTTCAGTCCTAAAGGCAAACAAAGACAGCGTAAGACTGACTGCTGCCACAAACACAGCAGACAGACCTTCCGGAAAAAGGAACAGAAGAGCATACTAAAGGGGCAGAGGGGTAAATTTTAGCAAGCAGGAAGCAGAGGGGGAAAAAAAGCACAAAACAAAACCAGAAAAGCTGACAATTGCTAATTGTCAGAATCATTCTTACAAACACAACCATACTTAGAAATTATTTATGGGGCTGTAAGCAAGAAATGCAAGAGGATGTAGATAAGCTGTTTCACAGAGCAACAGAGAGAAGAAATCCATTTATCTGTTGCTCAAGCACACAATTTTCAGATAGAATATACTTCAGAAGGCCTGCAGAACTACATCAGCTACATGCAGAGTAAGCACTTTGACAAAGCAGAAAACATTTGGCTTCTTTACCTGATGGTCACTTACCAGATATAGCCAGCTGCTGAATTTTAAACTGCAGGTTAATAGTGGGGTTTTCATCTGGTTTTGATGTCCCAGCTTGCAGGTTCATGTTTCCCTTCAGACTTGGCAGCTTCTGGGGATTTATTTTCCCAACATCCCATGAGAGCAACTTCAAGAAACAGCAAATGCAGCAGTTAAGCAGAAATACAGTAACACCCTCTAAAGAAGAGTCTCCTTCCAATGACAATTTTTAACATTTCTCTATGAAAAAGTTCTTTGTCTCAGTATCTTGCCTTTCATATTGGACACACAACACACACTCCTCCTCTCCATCCAGTCTGGGGTCCTCCACTTTAGACACAGTAAAAACCTAAGGAGCAGCTGTCTCAGAGACCTTTGTTCTCCCTCTCTTTCCAATTATGTTCCCCAAAAGCCTACCATGAATGGTATTTCCGCTATTTGTGCTACAAGCCCCATTCCCTATGGGTAATAGCGACATAAATAATGCAGAACCACCTCTTTTCCATGTGGTTCAAGCAGTGTTGCTTGATACTGTACCGTGAATAAACCTTCAAGTTTGCAGAAAGAAAAAACTGAAGCCCAGGAGGAGGGGGGAAAAAATAAATAAATCAAAAACTCACTAACCAACCCAAATCCTCAGTGTTTGCAAAGGATCAAGTCCTAGCATGCAGTACAAGGCATGACAACCAGATATGCAGAAATTTGTAAACCAGCCACTAGACTAATGCCTCATTGTACAACACCAGTCCTTGGACTTCCTGCACACACCATGCAGCCAGAACTAAAACCATTCAGGCACAAAGCTATTTGCTCTGTGGCTTAAGACAACTTCTTGGGTGCAATTGTTCGAAAAACAGGGGTATATTAAGTTCTCCTCACAAGAAAAGAGACTGCCTTCAGGGCATCAATGTTCAAAGAAACATTCTCATAAGTATGAATAGCTAATCTTCAATTTGCTGAATGCTTTATATAAATAAATAAAATCTAATTTCTCTCACCTTTGTAACTGGGTCAAAGATGTGTGTTCCCTGCGAGGGTGTAAGGCTCATATTTAAGACACCTTTCGGCATCTGGCTAGTGACCATTACTCCCTCTATAGTCTTCCCCATAGTCTGCTTTGGCCCCACCGTGATTTCAAAGCGTCCCAGTGAGCTGCTATCACGGAAATTGATGTTGTGTTTAACGTAGACAGGAATTGCCACAAGACTAGAATAAAGACAAGAACACAGAGTCCTTGTCAATTTCTTGCCTTCATCTTTGGTTTTCAACGTTCCCAGTAAAAAAAGACAAGGACTGCAGCAGGAAAAGCAATGAGACCTCTCCTCTTTATTCACCAAATCAAAGAGCAAAGTCAGAATACTGTCTTCAGGTCTTACTTTAAAAATCAAACTCTCCATATCTTAGTTTTCCACTTTCATACAAGACAGGAAAGGACATCCAATGTAATAGCAGAATTGAGCAAAAGATGGGGGAACCTTTTTACATGTAGTCCCAGGCAGTGCAGCAGCACTTGAACTGCATGCTTTCAATTTGATCCCCCTCCCCCCCCACTCTTTTTCAACTCCTTGAGATAAGTCTGACAAAGTCTAACAAAATACTTTAGCATCTATAACACAAACTGCTAGTCAGTAGCTTGCTTCCAGAGAATAGTGCAAACAGCTGACAAAACTTGTAGTTCTATTAAGAAAGATATTGAAAAAAAACCAACAGGATTATCAAACTATTTTTTTTATTTTTTTATTTTTTTTAATTATTATTATTAATAAACACAGGAAATCAGCAGCCTGGTCACTCCACACTGTCTAATTCATCCCCGCTCTAGTTTGTTCACCTGCTACTAGTTTTTGACAAATGCAGGTTGACCAGAAACAAAAGACAAAATCACTGCTCCAAACAAGGGGAACAAGGAGAAAACACATTTTAAAAAAAAAGAATTGCAAATTACCATGCACCCCTACTTCACTTGGCACAAGAAGCCAAGAAAAAAAAAGAAATCTGCCCCTCCCTTTTCCTTCTTTCTAGTCAGGAAGATCCAAATTCCATAATTCGCAGCACTAAATTCACCACTTACTTCTGAGCACTGACATGGTAAGACAGCAAGCGAAAATTTCCATCAGGTGGAATGAAGGAGAGTATTCTCTCCGACTCCCAGCGCTTAAAACGCACACACGGATGAAAGCTGACATCATCCAATAACCGAGGGTTCTGAAATGAAACAAAGGTCAATGAAGGCAGTACTTCCTGAAATAACTACTTAAATTCTTCTTTTCAATCTCCTATCCATGAAGGGCCTACCATTTGACACTCTGCCCACTTGAACACATCTACATTCAGACACATTAAGCCATTTGATGCTGTTACATCTCTGCAATAGCGGTATTCAATATCCTCAATCCTACTAGGACTGGACGTTAGGAAAAATTTTTTTACTGTGACGGTGCTCAAACACTGGAAGAGGCTTCCTGGAAAGAGGCATTTGATGACCCATGCCTGTCAGTGTTCAAGAGGCGTTTGGATAATGCCCTCAGTAATGTGCTTTAACTTTTGGTTAGCCCTGAAGTGGCCAGGCATTTGGATGAGATGATCTCTGAAGGTCCCTTCCAACTGAACTATTCTATTCTATTTTAGCAAATTCAGTCGTGTCAAATAATTACATTGATGCGTACTCATAAAAAAGATGGCCCTTTAAGGTATCTGCCTGAAGCACCCCCACATCTCAGAAACTTAGTCACAGCACGCGCTAACAGTACTTTTAACAGAGAACCTGACAATAAAGCCTTTATTCTTAAAGTTGTTGAAGTTCACTGCGAGTTCCCACTGTCAGTTCTTTCTTTTTGTTTGGTATACCCAGGTTCTGATCCACTGGAATCCGTCACAGTGAGACAGAGATCTTAGCAGCATGGCTGGGAAATCCTTTTCTAAATATTTAAGTAAAGATACATCCTTGATCCTTACCATAAAGGAAAGGGTGAGGTCTGGCATCCCAGTCAGCTTGACACAAGCATCAATCACCCCTTGGATTTCAGCAGTAATTGTGGAGCCTGCAACAATAGAAGTAAACACAGGAGGTTACATGAACCCGATCAAAACTCATCACAACGTGGAAAAACTATCAATGAGGAAGAAGGGAATTTAACATCTTTATGAAATGTCATGGCTCATTATGTTGCCTACTCAACATATTTCTCATTCCCAACCATTTCTAAAGAAGATGCATATAAGTAAGAACCACTGACACCAGTAACGTCCATTCTAATGGCCAACGGCAATAGCTCCCAACTCGAACAAGACTAAGATATATTAAAACTAAAGGAGAGAGCCCTGTACAGAATTTCCTGTCACCTTCTATTTTGCCAGTACAGAATTGCTTACAAGACCTCATGAACAGTCAGAGGAGGAGGACAAGTGAAAATTTTCATACTTTTCTAAAATTTTTTGACTGATAGCACCTACGAGATGGCAACATTCCGAAGTAAGAATAGCAACAAAGCTTCCCACACAGAGATGAAAGAACACCTCTTTGGAAACATAAATCCCTCTTCCGGCACTATCAGAACAACTCACCCTTCTCTTAGCCAAAAGCAACTTCCGTACCTGATTTGTCAATGATTGCATCTATCTCCTCAATCACATCAAAATACGCCTCATTGTTGGTATATTTTACACCAGTACGTCTCCAAGGCACCACTGATAGCTGTCCAGTAGGAAGCTGGTCACCCACATTAGTACTTCCTGGAAAAAGAACGGCAATTGTAACAACCAGAAAAGATAGACAATGCTCCAGAACAAGTTCCTGACCTAACCAGATTGTAAATAATTTCTGAGAACCCTCTGTCTCTTTGTGGGAGAGCAATTACTCTTCCAGACTTTTGTATTCTACAGTTTGCATCTCTCCCACATCCAGCTCCAGAACATACCACAATAAAGCACAGCAAATAGTAACTAATAAAAAAAACAAAAAACAAAAAAACACACACACACAAAAGCCACTGACAAAGGAAGAAAAACACCATCAAAAAAATGTACAGCTGGTACTGGAACCAGGACAAACCTCAAAGAAAAGCACTAACACGGGACTCCCAAAATACATGTCTGCTGAGGTTTAAATGGGTATGCAACAACATACATTTTCTTCACCTACGTCCAGATTTCCTTCTGCAGGAATACTGCCACATGGCCTCACCAGTGTATCTACTTTTTGTTTCCTTGTACCTGTGATGGTGTTGACAACTGTCCGCAGGATTGTTGGAGGTTTTATCAGTTCCTTGAGAATATTAGATTCTGTCGCCAATGGAAAGCCATTGTCCAGCATCTCTTCCAGCACCTCATAAACCACCACAACATTGTCCTTGATCATCACCTCTGAGCAGACACCAAAGTAATCCTGTTCAAAAGAAATCGTTACTTAATCTCTAGAGAACAGTCTTAGTGATCCTTCAGTTCAATGTCTTCCCACACAGAAATAAATCAAGCCTCTTCTTCCAGGAGGTGAAACAGCACTGAACACGTCAGCAGAAGCACGTCAGAGAGACTGAAGACTCCTACAGAGCAGCACAACTCTAAGCACACCTCCACCACTGTGCCACAGCAAGCTGGCAAATTACTGCATCATCAAATGCTCCTATTTCCTTTCTATATAATGAGATTCCCTCTGATAGCCAAGAGATTTTTTTAAATTGGCTCTTGAAAGCAGCTCTATTATAACTGACTAAGCAGCAATATTAACTAATTTTATATATATATATATATATATATATATATATATATATATATTTCCCTCAGTACATTTTTGGCCTGAACATGAAACAGAACTGACTTCCATTTCAACAGAAGTAACTCAGATTCTGACTGTAATAATGCTTATATCTGGTTACTCCAATACTGATCATGGCCTGCAAAAAAAGAACAACCGCAGAATGATGGCTGGGAATGCATCTGTCACAATGTTCTTTGGAAATTCCAATTAAATTACTTTTCCATTCAAGCCATATCTAGCCAAATAGCTCAGCATAGCATGAGAACCAGTCTCAAGCAACCTAAAGAAGAGATAACAGGTCTCACCAACAGAAAGTCAAACACAAGAAACCCCGTGCTGCTTGGATTCAAACCTTGGGGATAAGCAAAAAGAGTCAATCCAAGCACTGAACTCAATGAAAGATAACTCAGAGCCTACAGTCATGGTCTGACTGGCACTTGGAAGCAAAGTTCATGTGACACTCATTTGACCAAGCACTAACATTTCCTGTATTCCGGTAGGATGCTGGTCACAAGACACTTCAAATCCAGACTACGCATTCAGGTTGCTGGCAAGCAGGAGAGAGACAGCTTCTACCTTCTACATCCCCAAACTGACTGGTAGTCCTGTCAACTGTGGCACAGGGGGAATGCAGCTGCTCTGAGGCAACTCCTATGATTCACTTCTTTAGGAAGCAAGATACGCTTCCAAGAAACATCACCAGATGTAAACACGTAGGTAAATTGTCACTAGTAGACTAAAGTACGTGAACTGCACAAACTCTTTAGAGAACTCTTTAGAAGCTTGGTCCTACTTCACAGCTCTTAGAAAATACAAGACAGCAAAAGAGAAATATAGATCTTGATTGCTGAAAGGTCCTTCTGGCAAGAATACGTTGATCTTGAATCCATCATCACCCCGGGCAGTTTATTCCTAGCCACTGCAAGCTCTCAGGACCCACTCTAGATCCTGGCTGGTGCAAGATGAGTTAAGAGATGAGTTATGAGAAAAAGAGAAAACTAATTCCTGGTAACTTGAAGGGCTTCCTTTTTCCCCCCTCTCTACCACTGTTCTCCTTTGCAACAATGCAGCGACCTCCCGGACACTGACCACCCCAGCAGCGAGCAGCCCAGCCGCACCTGGAAGGTGTCGACAACGCGGTGCAGGAACTCGATGACGAAGAGAGGCGGCACCTCGGTCTGGATGACGGCCACGAAGAAGATCTTGTGGCGGTAGACGCTGAGGAGGTAGTGATGTGGAGTGGGGATCACCGGCGGCACGTTCTCCGCCTCCGAGGCCCTCTCCTGCGCCTCNACGAGGCCCACCTCCCAGCGCGCGGATTGGCAGCGCGGAAACCCCCCCCACAACCTCTCGGGGCGGGCTTTGGCAGCGAGCACTCTGATTGGCTGACCCACTAACAGCCAAGCCCGATAGGCCGAGGAGAGGCGCGTGGATGATGACGCATACAAACGGCACGCCGTGCTAAGCACCGATTGGGGGAGCAGCCTGCCCGGGCTCCAGACAGGCCTGAGGCGCCCCTCCAGCTCGAGGCCGAGCCGCCGGGAAGGGGCGGGCTGCGCCAAAGCGCGCGCAGCGAGCCCCGCGTCCCAGCCCCAGCAGCACGCGGCGGCCGGCAGGTGGCGCCGCCGGGCAGCTCCGTCCCGGGAGCTCCGTCCCGGGAGCTGCAGCGAGCTCTCGCCCCTTGCTCGGCGTGCCCACGCAGGCTCCTAACAGCCCCGAGGACCCGGACTCCCGACGCGTCAAACACGGAGGCTGCTGCGTGTTTCGGAGCGGCCGCGCTTCCCCATTCTCCCTGATTCGAGGTGCTCGCCCCAGCTTTCCAGATGGGGTGGTCACAGCCGCGCCCTTCATTGGAGATAACAGAGCCTGAGGCCTCCTGCAGCGGCAAGCTAAAGGAGAAACGAAGCCTTACAATTTTTTAAATTATTATTATTATTATTATTATTATTTTAAATGGTGGACGTTTGTTAGTATATTCTATAAAATGCGTTAAGTAAGCCAGTTTCCACAGCAAGGAGCAGCTAGTCAAATGTTTTCCACTGCATTGTTTTACTGGTTTGTTCACCACAGAGCAGTCACACCACTGAAAATACAATCCAGCCACAATGAAAATGACAATTGTCATGCAAAATGCATCTACACTCTATGCCAAGTGGCTCCTTTGCACAATTAGAACAAGTGAGTCATATACACAGAGCCGATCTCTCAACTTCTGAGTCAAACAGATACCTTCGCCAATAATTTTCCAGTTTTACTACTGTCAAAATCCACAAGGGCTCCTCCCATCAAGTACTTTGGGAACAAATGTAAATACAAGAACAACAACAACAAAGCCCTTTTTATCCCATGAAATAAGCTGTCTGAGCATACAACCTTTGTTACAAGGGAAGGAAGGTGACAGCCTACTTGTTAGGGCTACTGCAAAAGCGTTCAAAGACTCAGGTCTCAGTGCGCTGCTAACTGTTCTTCCGTGTTGGGGGGAAATCTCACAGACAGTTATGTCAGCAAGTTTGGAAGATGAGTAAGCTGGATGGACCGATCATGTCAGAACGCAAAAAAAAACGCACAGTTTAAAGTTTATACGAGATCTTTTTTTGTACTGCTATTTTTCCCCCCAAATGGGGCAGAGGTCAGTTTATGTACTCTGACATTACCTTTTATTAATCCAACATGCACTAGGCAAGCTTTTTTACCGTAACAGAAATGAAGGAAAACTGACCTATATATTGATTTATCATTTACACTCATGATATCTTTCAAGTGCCTTTTTAAACAGCATGAGGTTTTTTAAATGTCGAATTCAAATTACTGCAATGAATTACACATTTGAGAGCAACAAAGGGGTATTAATTTGTCATTTAATTACAGCATTCTGTTATAAATTTAAAATAATTACGTATGATTTTAACATCATCACTGTCTGAGAGGCTCTTGGAGACTGTATTAACAGAAGTCATAAGTATCATAGACAGAAAGCAGCAGCACATAGTTAAGTGTATACAACAACATAAAACCTTTATACATTTGCCAGGTTTGCTGAGAAACTCATGCCTTTCTGTTTTTAACCTGGAAATTAAAGTCTACAGTCATGGGATACTTCTTTTCAATACAGGCATTTACTTCTTGACTCATAAAACACAATTCAGGTTTCACTGTATCATATGTTGTTCAAAAACCTCCGTTTCCATCTGATTGCTTGCATTCATCATCAAAATTGTTAATATTTTACCCAGGTCATGATGTTGTTACTTCTCTGTATTTCCTATGGTAACTTTGGTTTCTTTAGCCATCAAGAATGTTAGTGCCAATGCAAAAGAAACCATAGGGTAATAAATTATTTCTGCGCGCCAAAGGTAAAGGTTGCTGCGGGAAGAAGGAATACATTTCTGCTTATAATCCTACAGACTTATGAAAAACTAATCACGAAGAGACACCCTGTCAAAATCCCTTGAGTAGTCTGGCCTTTGAAGAGTTGCTGTGTAGCTGGGACGCTAACCTGAAATTTAAACTTCTCCAACAATTTTCCCGTATCTTGCTGGCACCTGCAGAGAACAATTTACAGTTACACCACTGTTTACTGCTGCAGAAGCGTGGCCTGGCTGCTTCCAAACTGTTAGCATAAGGATCACACTTTGTTCTGAACATCAGTAAATGCTTTTCTCCACAGTGGCGCTCAGGAGCTTATATAAACTGGAATCTAAAAGGAGAACATAGCAGAAGATGCAGCCCAAACAGAATGTCACGTTGCTGGTTAATTTAGCGACAGCCGGAAAACAGTTCAGTGAAGGGTACTATTCTCCTGTGAAGGTACATGAACCCCCAGCGAAATAGAGCAATGCTACAAAATGCTGTTGCCAAACCATGCGCTGTCTTTTTGATAAAACAATCCCTTACTATCTGTAGTTTGCCGTATGTAAGAGTTCTGATGATTCAACTGTTAGCCTGCGATAATAAAAAAAAGAGAGTAGAAGAAAACAGGCTAGTTTTTCTCTCTAAAATACTGAGCAACAACAATTAATTTTGTAAGTCTACCAATAATAACCTACTGCAAATTTTAAAACAGAATAGACTATTCAGACTGACACTGCTTTCTAGGAACACAACTGGGTTTCACTGTTATGTACTGAATCCTTCCAGTGATGTGTGAGTAAGTATTGCTATGCTTACTCACATTATTCTCTGGAAATTACAGTTACATCTTTGCTAACTTTTCAGAATTTAGCACCACAGCCTTGGAATTTAAGGCATTGAAGTACCTGAATTTTTCAGACTCGGGAAGAGGTGGGAGAAAAGATTAATTTGTAGGGAGAATCCACCTCTGGAAAGGGTGGACCTCTGCGGTTTACATGAGAGGAACAGAACTCTTTGTACAGTACCTTGTACAAAAGCACCTCAGACTCCATTGGCTTCCCAAACAATTCAAGTAATAAGCAACTCACTAAGAATGCTTACATTCCTACTGAAAAAGCTATTCTGTTAAAACATCGAAAGATTTCCTCTGGCTCGAAAGAGAAATTTCTCACCACAAGACATTAAACAAAGCCATTCAGAAAACAGCACAAGTTTGTTTTATCAACTCTGTCTTCATGATGTTTCTTAAGATTTTTTCTTTCCTAAGAAGGGAAACTCACATGAAACTTTACGCAATAGTTGTCCTTTAAGATAATGCTGAAAAATGTGTACTTGACATCATGCATACACGGCTACAAAAAAAAGTTAGGGAATTGCATACAGCACATAACCATACAGCATAAATAACAAAATGAGATTATTTTAACCAAATACAACCTAGGAGAGAATGCTGTAGTTTCACAAAACGAGAATTTGCTCTTTGCTCTTTTCTGTCAACTTTCAACACACGCTATGTCCAATGCCGTACATCTGCAGGGCAGAGAACCACACTGTTCTGTAAATTAGCCTAGGGTGGACCTCTGATCTTCAGCAGGTCCCTTCCGATTTCAGTGACAAAAAGCAGTTCTGTGGAGCCTACTGCAGAGCCAAGACCAAAATATACAGAGAGATCCCAAGTTATTTCAGTGCCGCACAGCTCATGTTTTGGCAACGTATTTGTACACAATAAACTAAAGCTTATCACGAAAGTGTGTGTATGTCAAGGATGTCAGAAAGTTACTGAAATTACCTCACAAAGAAGCCTGAGAATAAAGCAGTTTTCAAACACGTGCAGCTGAGAAGTACAGTCAAGGCGTATGCGCTCTCCAAACTAAAGGTTATCGTTATTTCAGAATACATCATTTCAGTATCTTTAAGTCAGAAAAACTCAGCGCCACTGTTCCAATTGCAAACTTAATTAAGCCTAAAAGATGGATTTCCTTCCTACCTTACAGGCTGTAACCGTCTGTTAATAGCGCGCGATGGTTAGCCCAAGCCCTCCCGTTGCCCAGCCATTCCCACAGAGCTTCTGGGCGGGCGGGCGCCAGCCAGACCCTCGGTCACAGCCTCACGGCTCCGGAGCGCGGAGGACTCCCACAGCTGCAGCACCACGGCACCGATGCCAACCGCTCTCGCGGTCTCCCGCCCAAACGTTGTTTCCAGTCAGCCTCCACCGGGCGCCGCCGCCCTCCCGTCCCCGTCCCCGTCCGCGCACGCCCTGCCCGCATGGCGCCCCAAGCCGCCCTCGGC
>VXAA01000746.1:75791-89030 GCA_013399115.1 Anseranas semipalmata
CTCCGCTCCGTCTCTGGCGCGAGAGAAGGCGGATGAGGCGGAGGCGGGCGCGGGCCCGGCCGAACCGGTGCGAGGGGTTGGGCTGCGCTACCCGACTCCGGGGGGTTGGGGAGCGGTACGGGGCCCGGCCGGCTGTCGGGGCTGCGGCCTGCGCCCCGTTTGTCCCGATTCCCCTGGTGTGAGTCCCTCGACTGAGGCAGGGCGCCCTTCGGGGCGCCGTGCGCGAGGCCTGTCCGAGAGAGGGATGGGGATGAGCGGTAGCAGGTGCAGGGACCGCTTGTCGCGCAGATAGCGAGCGAATGAGTGACCTGAGGTTGGGACCGTCCCCGTATCGCCCCAGCCTGGCTAGGCGGTTACGTAACGTCCTGGGCACGGAGCTCTGCCGAGGACAGAGCGCTGCGTCCTCCTTGGCCCCCGAATCCTCGCGTGTGTGCCGGCTGGAGCGCCCTGGGAGTATGGCCTCGCTTTGCCGGGCGGGCAGATGTTGGGGATCAGGCTTCCCTTTACAGTTGGCTGGATGGAAAAAAAAACTCTAGGCAAGTAGTGCAGCCCTTCTGGGCTGAACAGTAGTTCTGAATCTTTCTAGTACTGGCTGCCTGGAGCTGTGCAATTGAGTCCGATGTCTGTATGCAGATGTGTTTTGTGTGTTGATAAATTCTTGAATACTTACTAGAAAGCAGAATGGAAGAGAACTGTTGATGACCTAGCTTATGACTAAAACTTCCCTTGCAGGAAAATCGTTATCCCTTTTAATAAACAGTTTATAAATTCTTCAGGGTTAGTGTACTTTCGTAGTAGAACTTCAGCACAACATATTGTTATCGCACTAAGAAAAAGTCTTTGTTAAAGAGAAGTAAAGGCTGTGAAGTAGAACCTCCTACCCTTCCATCTGCATCTTTAATTAGCAATGACATAAGTATTAGTTTTTCATTTGTGTAGGGTCACCTGTTACTTCGTCCTCAGGTGTTTTCAGTGTGCCTCATCTATGGAAGATTATACTGTTGTAGCCTTCTTTTCTACAGTCTTTGGAAGTGGAACACTTAATTACAGTCTCAAGCTGTGTTTCTTCACTTTTTCTTCCTTGATGGAACAACTGTCATAGTTTTTCTTAGCAGGAGGGAGTCAGACCTATGATTACGCTCCTGGAAGAGTTCTGAAAGTTCCTTGCTGTTTGCTCAAGACTCTTGATTATTCCTACTGCTTTTTATTCAAGTTTCAGGCAGTGTCTTCCATGAAGAGAGCTGCTGGTTTGTTTTCTTTTGTTTGGTTGGTTTTTGGTTGTGTTTTTTGTTCGTGACTTATTTATAAGATCCTTGTGTATTTTTTGAATGTTAATGTAGGTTGTGCTCAGCAATGATATAAAACTTGGTGTAGAATTTATGCTAACTTACGGATTGAAATTAAAAGAGCACGCTTTTTTTCCTCTGGGTTATATAGAATTAGTTATTGCAGTGTTAAATCATCTTTTATTAGCAATGAAGATAGAATCTTAATTATTACTTCAGTGTAATAGAACTGTAGTAATGGATTAAAACTCTGCAGTGTGTGTAATGAATTAACGTTGGCTAGTATTTTTTTAACTGTTCATTGGAAATATCTCTTTTCTTGTTCTCTTTCAGGCCTAATGTTACAGTTCTGATTGTGAGTGTGCAGAGCAGAAGCTGAGGTGAGATACGTTGAAATCTTTCTATCTTTGCGGAAAAACTTTCTCTGAAGCTATTACGGGATTTATTGGAAAGAATGAGGAAATTTCTAATTGATTTGCTTTCTTCTCTGCAGTGTGAAAACAATATTTGAGAAAGGAGGAGTAATTCAGAACAGAAAACGTGTATGCTATGGTTAGCTGTTTACCATCATCCGAGAATCTGTTTTCTCATTGTGTGAAACTTGTTCAGCATCGGGATAAAGGATAACGACTCTATGGATATACAGAATTCTTCACCATGGTAAAACTCGCCAACCCGCTGTATACGGAGTGGATTTTGGAGGCAATCAAAAAGGTAAAGAAGCAAAAACAGCGTCCTTCAGAGGAGAGGATATGCAATGCAGTGTCTTCGTCACATGGTTTGGACCGCAAAACTGTTCTGGAACAGTTAGAGTTGAGTGTTAAAGATGGAACTATTTTAAAAGTCTCCAACAAGGGTCTCAACTCCTACAAGGATCCTGATAATCCTGGGAGAATAGCACTTCCGAAGCCTCGGAACCATGGAAAGTTGGATGGTAAACCAAATGTGGACTGGAATAAACTTATCAAACGGGCAATTGAGGGCTTGGGTGAGTCTAGTGGCTCATCCTTGAAAAACATCGAGCGCTTTCTGAAAGGTCAGAAAGATGTGTCTGCATTATTTGGAGGTAGTGCTGCCTCCATTTTTCACCAGCAATTACGATTAGCTGTCAAACGTGCTGTTGGCCATGGTAGGCTCCTTAAAGATGGACCTCTGTACCAACTCAACACTAAAGCAACCGCTAATGCTGATGGGAAGGAGAGTTTTGAGTCTCTTTCCTGTCTGCCTCCAGTGTGTCTCCTTCCCCATGAAAAGGATAAGGTAAGACCCAATTTACATGGGCATTTTCGTGTGATTGATGAAATGTGTCCATACAGAGTCACAATTTGAAGTCAGTTTGTCTAACTTGCATTGTGTAAGGTTGAAATGATGAATATGCTTTGAGGATCCTACTCTGTTCAAATTTCTAAGCGTGATCAGGGAAACTTGAATAGTTGATAATTTGTACCTTGGACCTGAAAAGTACAACTGAAATACTGTGGGGAATTTACCTTTTATGTTTCTATACGGCAGAATTGAGTGTATGATGACAGGCTTACTATACAGTTATGTTAGCAAAACATAGGAAGTAAGCCTCCTCACTTTAAGGTAGGGTAGATTTGCAGAGCAAACAAGATGATCTTATTTTCACATTTTTATTTGACTGACTGCTGGTTCAGCTGCTTATCTGAATAAAGGTAACATTGCAAAGTGCCAATGAGCGGTTGCTGCCTACTACTGCCATAGAGGTTTTAAGTGTTCACAGGGAAGAATGCAGTTTCTGTCCTCATACTGCTTTGTTGTGAAGAGAAGGTACATAGGCTATAGCAGTTGAAAGGAGCAGTGAAATCAGAGGATGTAGACAGCAAAGGAAATGTTGTAATGAACAATAGTGGACTTCTACTCTCTTTTGTGTGCCTCATGCCCATCCTTGAATGTGGTTCATTATACAAACCAAAACACTTTTCTATTGTTTTATTTTCATGCTTTCTTTTTCCCCTTTCTTCTATCCTTCTGCGTGCCTAAGGTCTTTGACCCTCCACTCCAACCTCAAGATCAAGTTGTTGTTGGAGTGAAACCGATACCCAGTCCGTATCTTTCCTGTCCTTGTTATGCTGCTGTGGAAGCAGAGTAAAACTGAAGTCTGTCTTTGTTTATTAAACGTCAATTTGCCACTAATTCATATCTTTGTGCTATTAGTCTCCAGGACTTTTAGTACTTGAAAATTAATTTTTCTATCCATAATAGATACATTTTTCATCAGCGATGAATTTTTTTTTTGTTGTTGTCCTCTTCAGCGGTAAGGTTTTTGAGTGTGCTGCTCATGTTTTTTTTCCTAATCAGGTTTGCTCTCCAGTGAGAGGGCTTCTTTATGATCTCTTAGGGTTTGAAGAGGTAAAACTACTGTAGGAGTCTTCCTCCTAAAAAAAATCTGCATACCTGCTTTATCACCAGGAAAGATTCTCTGAAGTTTTAATTTAACTGTGTAAGTTCTACTGTGGACAACGTACTTGTTAGTCAGGGTTGTGCTGTGTGCTGGTGGAATGTATGATTAAGTAATAATACACTGAAAATTCCAGCAGCTTCCTCAAGTACTCTGTCTAGATATGTTTCCTATGTACTTCTCCAACTATCTCTGTAATGAAATGGGTAATGAAAACTGATTATAAACAAGCCTGGTACATGTGGGAGCTGAATTGAGAGTGGTAGTAACAGTGGAAAATATTAGCTGTGCGTATTGTTATTAACACAGCGTGTTTCACAGCCTGATCAGTGTGCCAAAACTCAGGACCAGTTTGATGTTCTTTCAGATGAAGTGTTCCTGGGTTTTTCTTAGAACAGGATATATCGGAGTGGTGAGTGATAATACGAGCTACCATAAATACTGAAATTGGTTTGGGGTTTGTTTCTGTCCCCTGAAATATATGTATCAATTTCTTGTATGCATGTACATAGAAATATAAATACACGCGTATGTATGTTTTGGGCTGTTAGATATGCCCCTTATTTCCTCTCTACCTGCCCAGGTCTGAGTAGCTTGAACGCTACAAGGGTTGTTACTAACATTAGAAGTTGTTACTAACGTTAGAAGCTGTTACATGCTGTAAGCTTTTAAACAGTAACTATAGTGGAAATCTTGCAAGGACTTTCTTCATTAAGTTCTGATTTTTTTTTTCTTTGATCCTTTAGACTAAGACCCTAGATTTCTGCTCTTCATGTACCATCTCTGTGCTATGTAACCCATGCTGAGTTTCTTCCAAGTTTATTGAGTCATTTTGAAGATATCATATTAAAACATCTGCATACATTCTGTCAGCTTTAATTGGCAAGTCAGTGGAAACCAAAAGATCATTTCCTATTCTACAGGATTTTGAACACACTTTTTTTTCTTAATGAAGACACTGTGTGATGATTTTCCTCCACTCTACTGTCTTGTGTTAAATCTCAACCAGTTACGCATGTGCAAAAGATGTACTATGGTGTAGTCATTTTCTGACTCGGTCCTTGAGACTGGTGAGGTTGTTTGTTTTCTTTAATGGAATTATTTAGCGCAAATTCTTTGGGAATATCACTGCCACGTTTCTCTGGTTCTTAGAACAGTCTTGGCAACAACACGAACAAACCCTTGGCTTCCCAAATCTGATAAATCCTAATGACCTTTCTCATATTCGCAGTCGTTATCTTTTATCCTTGCACTGTTTGGTCTTTTACAACTTTTAAGAACTCTTCAGGTATTCATATGATCTAAATTTATGATCCTTAAAGGTAAAATATTTCTTTGTTTCATTTCAAAATATAGTATCCTCTCAGCTGCAAGTGCTTACCTGTCTGTGTTTGTTTAGATGCCTAAAAGTAAATATTCAGTTCTGGATATTTTCCTGTTTATTATGAAATTATGCTTACCTGGTAGGAGGTCTATGAAAGCAGACACTTTAATTTTATTTTAAAAGTTTAAATAGTATTATAGAAGTTAGTTTGGTAAATATTACTTGCTTTCCCCCCCCCCCCATCTTTCTTTCTCAGTGCTTTGTGAATACCACGTTACAGCATTCGGGCAAAAGTAAGGCAAGTTACCATGGTTCACCAGGTAGTAATGACATGCTGCTGGCAATAAAGTTTTGATATCCCTAGCCTAAAAACACTACTGGGATGAAAACAAGCAAATAGAACAAAACTTGCTGATGGCAAGCGCTGAAGCTTGCTTATGTTAGTGACAAAAACAGTTGTCTTTAATTTCAGTTTTAAGTGCTGAGTGTGCCTTAACTCATGTGCAGGCTTTAGGGAAGCGGATTTTTCTTCAGATTCCTGTAGCTTAGAAGGTAAAATGGGAATTGCACTTATGTGCTATCATTGTATTACTTGTGATGTCTTGGACTAAATACTAGAATTGACTTTGTCACCTATCATACAAACAACACCAGACTGGTAAGATCCACAGTACCTACCCCTGTCGTAGAAAGAAAGAAAGAAGGTAGAGGGAGGGGGGATGGCAAATTATTGCAATACCTAGAAGTAAAGGGAGTTCATGCAGAAATTGTGATGAAAGAGAAGACTGTGGAGTTGCTGCCTCTTCGGTAAGTATCAAGCAAGTGCTATCCCTTCGGAATATCTGCGAGGAAGTGCAGGCGGCAGGCCTCCCGTATTCGGTCAGCCAACGAGGTGATAAGCGTGGAGCAAAGAACATTCTGCACCGAGTCCCCTATCCATCAGTGACTTTTCTTCCCACATCTGTAGGGAATGAGCAATACTATACAAGCTAGATTCTGAATTACGTAATCCCCCAGTTACAGTGCAACTTCTACAGTAAAGCTCTGATTAAATATACATGAAAGATTTCTTTAAAGTTTCTCACTTCTGTTTCATGTGTAATTAGTCCACTTGCAGAGTGAAATGGGATTTTAAAGTATTTTTTTCTTCAGGAAAAATTGCTGCATGCTAGCTTTTGTTCAGAGTTACAGTTTTATTTCTTAAAACTTCCTGCAAATTATTATTTTAAAAAATGCTTTTTCTGAGGAGGTGAAAAAAAAATCTGTGCTGCTTTGGTGTAACCATAACTTAGGTTTAAATGCATGCCACGTATATTCAGATAGCCAAGGGCAGAATTTTTTTTCCATCTTTATAGAAGTTAAACAGAATAAACAACCATACTGTTTTAACATATCCTGGGTATTGGCATGTCTTTGGGAATAGAAAAGCTTGACAGAAGAATATGCAGAAGAAAATTAGGGAGTATCTTGGTGAAGTTTTCTGGGATATTTCACTGCTGCTTGATTGTGACTTGGACTTGGAATTCTTTTGTTTGTGACTCGGGCAGGTGCTGATGGGGTGAGGTAGGAAGCTGATCTTTTTTCACACTGGCTTCCAGGCATCTCTGCCAGAGGTTCCCACAGCCGGTGCAAAGGTAGAGTGAGTGGTGTTTTGCTCCTCAGCTAATGTGGTTTGTAGCCCAGTTTTTTACTATGAGGTGAAATTGTTGGTGTAAGTTAACGTTCTGTGCTGTGAAATTCAGCTGCTGCTGGAGGGAGGGAAGGAATCTCCCGCGAAGTGCCGGAGAGGGCAGCACGGAGCAGCGGCCTCTTTCGTAGACCCTATTGTGAGCAGGCAGAGTGGCGGAGGCCGTGGTAGCGTGTTATTGAGTTGGCCTTGCAACCTGCTATGCCTTTGCTTTATCTGTACCACTCACAGCTTTATTTCTTTGCTTTCTGTTTAGCACAAAAGGTTGCATTTGCCAGACAAGAAAGACTGATTTCTCTTTTTTATAGGCACTTAATTTGATATACTTTACTTGTTTGTTTGAAGTATGAAAAGTAAAAAGTGTCTAGTGCTTATGTGTGGCTATCAAATGCATATTATATGTTTAATTGTGAGAAACTTCTCATGGAGTTGTGTGCTGCATCTTCAGAATGTTTGGGGGGGATTGCAATACTTCAGGAGTCTTTTTTGGTCAGAAACTTTGAGGTAGGTAACCGCTGGTTTTGTTTGTTTGTTTAGCTGATGGACAGTGTTGAAACAGAAGAGCTCACTAAACCTGTGTTGGTCTAGAAAGTCCTGGCTTGCCTTTCTGAACAGTTCTAGTTGGTGCAGTAGCTTTTATTTGTAGGGCTATATTACCTAGTAGTTCAAGTCATGCTGTATTGGCACTGTATGAAAGGGTAACTGAAAGGCATCTGGGTTTAGAAAGTTTGGCATTTAGTGTAAAATACAACAATACTCCAAAGACATAAAGCACAAGACAGTGTAATCTATGTAACAAATAAGGGTCATAGCATGTTACCTACACTGTCAAAAAAAAAAAAAGAAGGGTATATGATGGCACTACTTATTGCAGTGTATGTCTTCTTTTAGAAACATTTAGCATGATTTTAAATTTGTGTAATATGATGGCTAGCAGGAGGAACCCAGCCACAGCCTGAATTCTAGCTTTAATCAAAAACTACCGACGGTGTAAGAGATCAGAATGTAGTGTTTGTGTTCTTTTTTTTAAACAAACAAACAAAAACATAATCTGTTACCTTATTAATTGCGCTTTTTGAGAAATGCTAACTGTCATCACCAGAATGCCAAAGTACGTTTTCACAACCCTGTGTATCCTGTTTATCCATTCACTGTAAACAAAAACACTAGTAACTTAACAGATAGGAGTAAAATTTACCCTTTGCGTGATCTCTGCTTGATTTTTTTTTTTTTGTGGTATTATACAATTACCAAATACTGTTTAATATTTAGTACAATATCACTACAGTGCAAGAATTACTGCAATACAATGCATTTACTACAATACCCCAATATTTAGTACTGTTTAAGAGCAAAGAACTCTTTCTTGGACATGGTTGTGAGGAACTGAACTGTAGCAGGTCTTGAGGCTGGAATCTCTGTATGGAAACAGCATGCTCTACCTTTGTTTTGGCAACACTTGTTACAGAACACAGTTTAAAATACTGTAAGAATTTTTGTACAATTGTTATTTTAAAAAATGTGTTGTCAGCTCACTGAAAGAGTAGTTGGAATAATTGATGTGCGTGGTGGATGTTTGCAGAACATTTGAAATATGATCTCAGGACAACAGTAGGACCATTTTCATTTTTCTGTAAGGAAAATACTAATGGTATTAATTGATCTCCATTTGCACTGTGAAACTGCCTTTTATGTCAGCTAAAACTGGATAGGTCTGTAGGAGCCTTTAAGTAAATGTCTGAGTATTGTCCTGCTGTACAGCCACGAGTATAAAGAAACATTCTGAAAGTGTTTCCTGAAAAAGTAAATAAATAAAAAAGATGAGAACTTCTCTAGCTGAAAAATAGGAGGAATATTTAGAACAGATTCCCCGTGCTGCCATCTCACGTGTTCCTTATGGCATGCCTGTTTCCTAGCTGGGTGTTGCTATTTATATCTTCCGGTACTTACCAATCATGTTACCCGGGGATTATTATAAATGCAGCATCCTTTAGGCTTTCCCTATTGCAAATAGTAGTTCTAGATCCCTTTGTGGCCTCGTTGTATTACATTGCATCTTTTCAAAAAGTTTATATGCTTTGAGGGCATTGTAGCTGTTTTGGAGGCCACTAAGCATGGAGTAACTATTGCTATATTGTGCTGGGTTTAGGTTAACACCTGTTAATTCCATGTCTTAAAGCAAAGAACTGCCCCGTACTGCTAAGGAAGTTATTTGTGGATTGGTTTGTTTTGGGTGGAGTGCACAAAGGATCTGTGAGCAGAGCACTGTAATTACATTTTGAGAGCTCACCCTAGTTCTTCGTAGGTGATCTTCAAGCTTTGGCTCCCAGCTGGAGAAGGATTGGATTTGCTCTCTTCCAGCTGGCTCCTTGGAAAGCGGAGGTTGTAGTTCTGTCTGAAAAGCTGTGGTTGGTGACAGATGGCCTCCATCTGTACTCTGGAACTCTGGAAACCCAAGTGCTGAAAAATTACCTTGAATTTGATTCACTTGATGAGTGAACAGGTGAAGTAGCTCGTAATAGTAGAAAAAATGTAAGCGTGTCAGAAATCTTACTGTCATGGATGAGACAATGCCTTTAGGATGAAATGATGCAGAATGAAACCAAGATGTGGTCTGGCATAATTTGAAGTATTGGTAACTTAAGGGCAAAGGCTTGTGACTGTGCAAAGCCATTAGGTGTTGTAATGGTGGGAGGGTATGGGGGGGTACTGCTGAAGAGGAAGTGTTTGCCATGGCATGCTCTGACACGGTTTCAGTAGAAGCTGAATATAAGGCACCTGTCTAAAAAGGATGAGATTGGCCCAATGTGTTGGCTGAATCCCTGTTACAAGCGCTTTCTGTCCTGGTGATTGTAACAGATATGTAAAGACACATCTCTGAAGTTCGGTTAATAAAGGAACCTTGTTTACTGCAGAGCTTTAAAATATGGACCGGCAGGGAGGGTGGATGATGGAGAACATAGCTGAATAAACAACAGCTTGGCTCCAGCGTTAGCTGCGTTATGTAAGGGGGGAAGAAACAACAGGGAGAATGACAGCAGTTAATTTTCTCTCTGCCCTTCCCCTAGTGTCCCAGCAATTTTATCTTATGTCATAGCAGTGGTAGGGAAAAACAGTTGAAAAAGCTATAAATATTACATGAAGTAATGTCATTTTAGTAAAAAGATGGGTTCCGTGTTCTTACAAGAAGTACAAATGTGCCATCAGCAGAAAATCTGGTAAACAAATCCTATATGTGACAGGCTGCTGAGTCCCTTGACCTGTGTCCGCTGTGGGGTAGGTGGGTAGATATGTTTTATTCGACCTGCCTCTTTAAAGAGTTGCAAGCTAAACTTACTCTGAGTCGTAAGTCATGGTAGTCTTCATTCCACCTACTTAGTTTTTTTCTCTTTATTCGCTGTGTGAATGTACCTTAATTTCTCCATCCTTATCAACTTCTCTGTCTGTGCGAGCACCTTTCCCTGGAACTACTAATACTATTCCGTGCGTTGAATGAGAAATTCGTTGTCCAAGTATCTGCTATTGTGGTAAACCTGGGTTTGCAGTGAGATTGAAAAGAAAGGAGGAAGAAGGGTGTCCAAAAACGGTGCTCGTGCATAGCAAGCAAAATCCCACTGTTAAAATGTTTGTTTGTTTTGCTACTGGAGACCAGTTAACTACTCTGTGCACTCATGCATGAATGATGAATTACAGGTTAAAAATACTGAATTCTCCAAATATGCTTCTGTGAAGACTTATGAATCACCAAAACTTTAGATTATCAATGCCTACGTCAGTTCACTGTATTCTTGAAAATGGAATAGAAAAATTATGGATCTTGCTACGCAGGTAAACACCTGTGGTACTGTTTGAAACTAATGAGTTCTGTGGGTCAAGAACACGGGACTTTGTTAAATCTTACTGTGAAGAATGCTGTAAGATACAGATTTTGGTAGTCCAGATTATATGCAGAGTGGCTTTTGTTTGATTGTTTGTTTGTTTTATTTTTATTTTTTCTCCAGCCTAGCATCCAAGGCAGTGGAGTTTTAAAAAATGAGTAGGATTTGGTCCCATAATTACGCTTGTGTGGGTATCCTGAGTAAACTACAAATATCAACCATGTGTCAGATATTTTTTGTGTGCACTGAGTTCTCATTCACAGTTTCTTTTGTACCTTTTCTGTTAGTGTGTTTATGTGGGCCGCTGCATTGTGTTAAATATTTGTTTGTTCATATTTGTTTTCTTACTGAGCTGTTTTCCCCTCCTTTAGGGATGCAGCTGGTGTTGAGGGAAAGCAGTGTACAGTATCTAAAGACGGACTTATTTACTGTATGCACAGAAATTACTTAGGTGTTTACAAAACGCTCTTCCCCAAAATGATTCTTTTTTGTTAGAAATCAAAGTCAATACTGAAGTTTCTTATTTGCTGTGAAAACCAAAGTATCGTGGAATGCTAACTGTTCCTTATGAGAGAAGTTAAGACTTTAGTTTGCTTTTCTGTTGACTTGAGGGGTGTGTTGCACTTCTGCAGCTGTGGAAGTCTATGACTTCTTAGAATTGTTATTTCATCTAAAATTGAGTGATACGATCATCTGTTGTTCTGGTGATGGCATCCTTAACTCGGTTGAAAATTAGGAAACGGGGACAAAGTGTGTGAGAGAGCTTATAGGATACAGCTTTGGGTAAGGAGAACTCCAGTGACGTGAACTACCAGGTTCCTGAATAAGACTGAAGTGAGCCCCTTCTGGCTGCAACTAAAGAAATCGGAGCCTCTCTCCATATGTTGTTCTCTTCCCACCCCCGTAACTTGCAGGCAGGAAGTCTTGTTGTGTGATTCTGACTGGCGTACAAATCTTGAATTGTGTTAATCCTCTCATTAGAGAAGCTCTGGTAAGGTTACTTAACTTGAAATATTTAGACACTCTACCATCAGCATTTTATAAATTTCTGATCACGCGCATGTCTAACAGCGAGGCATTTTCTTCAGTTTGAGTGTCAGCCTCAGTTAGTATCCATATTTCTGTTCCCATAGATTTACAGATGTCATAACCACAGCATAGAATTCAGCCTGTGTATACTGTACTAATACCTAAACTATTAACTAGTATTATGTCACTTTGCTTGTGGCAGCATTTCAGATGTTCTCTCTGTAGCAGTCCTTCCCCAAACAAGAGCAGGCTTGTTTTGAATGTCCTTTGATTTTTTTAATGACCCTTATGAAGAGATATGTATTTCATACTTGTCACTTCTTCTATTTTTTTTTTTATCTTTTCTCTCTTACACTTATTTTAATGTTGTCTCCCGTTTTAGGCCATGTATTCTGTCATATAAATATGCTTCTGTGAGACTCAGCTAAGTAAATTGGAGACAGAATATCCACTGACACAGGCAAACCTACATACATGTTTTGTTTTAATAGACACATGAAAGACTTGCAATATATTTAGCTTTCTTTTCTTGAGCACAGAGAGTACTTTAAGGAATTTCTGTTTTTACTGTAAGTTGGTTCATGATTTTCACACTGTACTGTCTGCAGAGAACGTTAATAATTGTGATTTGGTAACACAGATGGAAGAAGAAAGCCAAGTGATTCACCAGGTTACAAAGAAATTGAACCCACTGCTGCCACAAGTTGATACTACTGAACACTCTTTCCCAAATTATGTTTTTTCCCTATATACAGCAACAAGAGCAAAACATTATCTGTAAAACTGCTTTGGTAATATAGAAACCACTGGTTCTGATTTTATTGAGGCCCAGAACTAAAGTGATTTTCTTCTCCAGCCACCTACCCAAAGGGCATGGAATAGGATCTCGGCTTTGAGCTGCCCTCCTCACTGAAACGTGTTACCTCATGTTTTAAATCACCTTCTTCACATGGTGTAGATTGTACTTTCCTTCTGGCTTTTCTGGTTCATCTTCACTTTCCAGTGGCTTCAGCGTTTGAGGCAGACTTTTGCAGCAGCTTCAGATATTGGAAGCGAGTAGTAATGGTTTGTCACTTGTTTAAAAGCAGGCTGCTGCGGCTTAACCCGGCAGGCAGCTGAGCACCACGCAGCCGTTCACTCGCTGCCCTGGCCCATGTCCCCCAGTTTTACCGCTGTGCATGACGTTATAAGGTGTGGAACATCCCTTTGGTCAGTTTGTGCCCACTATCCTGGCTGTGTCCCTCCTACCTTGTTGTGCACCCCAGCCTACTGACTGGCAGGGCAGTGTGAGAAATACAGAAGACCTTGAATCTGTGTAAGTACTGCTCAGCAACAACTAAAACATTGGTGTGTTATCAACGTTGTTTTCATCCTAAATCCAAAACACAGCTTCTGTGAAGAAAATTAACTCTATCCCAACCAAATCCAAGACAAACAGACAAACAAAAACCCATGAGCTAGCATGAATTCTAAGAAGCCATCTGTCAGTGCTTCTAGATGATAACTTCTAGCTGGGAAACAAGTGTACTGTAGTGGGGACACTTCTCCAAATACTAGTTGTGGTAGATTCTCTCTCTCTGGAGAACTAACAAACTAACATCCAGGATGTCTTC